>JAKTYB010000043.1:0-108060 GCA_030561725.1 Grinbergsozyma bentonensis | reverse complement strand
CGCCCCTGCCGCCCCTGCCGCGCGAGTCTCACTGCGGCTCTGTTTTTTTTTTTTAAGGCAAAGGCGGCAAACGGGATAGGCCCCGGTGAACTGAGTTCAGACGTTTGCTCTTCCGATCTGCCCAGATGGGGGTTCCGGGCCCAGGGGCTGGCCGGGGGCCCCCCGCAAGGGGGGGGAAATGACCTGGAAAAAAATGATGACCCCGGTGGTCCCGCCCCCCTTCCCCCCCCCCCCCCTCCCGTTCGTGCAATGCTGCCCCAGCTCACTGACGCTGGGACCTGAGGCTGGGACCTGAGGCTGGTTTGGGGCTGGCTGAGGCTGGCTTCGATCTGCACCCTGTCGCACTGCTGCAAGGATCGCCGCAGACCATGAAACACGACGAGCCTGGGCTGCTGCCAGCACTTGGGCCAGGGACGCTTGATTGCACCACGTCAGGGGCCGCCTAGTGGAGAGCTTGGTGGAGACCTCGGTGGGGCGCCTCAGCCTTAGTGCAAAATAATACTGGCGCTTCACGGGGCTGGCTGGAACTTTGGGAGGGTACGCGCAGCGCGTGCACACCACATGGGGTCGTGCGTCTGGGATCATATCCATGGCAACAGCCCAGCCCCGCCATGGCCAAATTACACTTTCGGTGCATGCCGGCCCGCTGAGAAATGTACTGGCCCAGTCCAGGACCGGAAAGACTGCACAGTTGCTCACATGGAGAGGACCCACTAACCCGGCGGCGCGCCCTGCCGGGAACCACCCATTTCGCCCTGTGCATTCCAAGCAGGGCAACAGGGCGGGGCCTGACGTGCATGTGCATTCCCCATGCGGAAACAGCGAGGGCTGGCGGAATGGAAGAGTCCCCACCTAGCTCAGAGCGGCGGCAGACACTGGGCAGCTCGGCGGCGGGTTCCGAAACCGTTTCCTTGGCTGCCCACAATTTATCCTTCTTCCTTCTTCCTCACTCCCCTATCCCGATCCTCGCGATCCTTCATTCCTGCCACGGGCCTGAATCCCTGCACCCTGCCCCCCCGTTTTCCTGCACCTCGACGTGCACGTTCCTAGGCACCCCCTTTACAGCTGCCTGTCTCATCTGCCCCTGGGGCGCGTGCGTGCACACAAAAAACACAAATCAGGGCTGCCATCTTGTCTTCTTCATCCGCACCCCCAGCGTTTCACCCTTTTAGCGACCATCCAAGGCTTCATTCAGTGCCGCAGCTGCCACTCTTTCCAGCTGCCTGCCCTTCTTTTCGGACATTTCCCACACAGCTCTGACAGGACCAGTTTTGACAGCACCAGCTCAGACAGCTTCACAGCTCATATCAGTCTCACTCAGCTCATTTCGGCCACCTTACAGCTCATTTCTCTTGGCCCTGACACAATTCATTCCCTTCATCGCTCTCCATAAAACGCACTCCCCCCACTTCCATTGACACTTTTCATCAATGCAGACATCTTCTTCTAACCGCTCACTGAGCTCGCTCATAAATGACACAGACTGGGAGAACCTTTTGGATCTAGAGATCCGCACGCGCTCTGGAAACCCCGACGATGAGCGCCGGCTCGGATTCTTCAGTGACCGACTCGACCTCCTGCGCGATCAGGAATTACATGCAGAGTGCTTGCGAGAGTACTTTTCTGTCGAGCACCTCCGTAAACTAATTGCAAATGAGACCATCCAATACGAAGCCGAGTCCATGTCCGAGAAAATTGACTACTCCGACGACGAGCTTCGCCTCTGGGCCGCGGTCATCTCGGAGTACCGTCGCGTGGCCCTCAAGGTCCCGCTTTATGTGCACACAATGGTGATTTCTGGCATCCCTCCGCCGCTCCGTGGCCTGGTGTGGAAGTCCATGGCTGAGGCCCACTCGGACACCCTCGAAAGTCTCTACGACTCACTGGCGTCTGAATGGACTAAGGCGGTAGACTGCATTAACCGTGACCTCAACCGCACGTTTCCGGAAATCCAATTGTTTGCAGTCGAAGGCGGCGAGGGCCAGGTCCGCCTCGGTAGCCTTTTGCAAGCGTACGCTGCCTACGACATGGAGGTCGGCTATTGCCAAGGCCTATCATTCGTCGCCGGCCCGCTTCTTTTGCACATGCCAGATCGGGATGCCTTTTGTTTGCTGGTCAAACTCATGGAGGACTCTGACATGCGCTCAATGTTCACTACAGACATGTCTGGACTGCCGCTGCGCATGTTCCAATTCCAGCAACTGTTTGACCAGTATCTCCCCAACCTAAGCGCTCACTTCTATGCTCTTGGAGTCACCAACATTTATGCATCCAAGTGGTTTTTGTCTCTTTTCGCCGCAGCCTGTCCCTTCTCTATCCTCATGCGCATGTACGATCTCGTCTTTGCAGAGGGCGTGCTCACTACGCTTATGCGCACAGCCCTATGTCTGCTCAAAAGCAACGAACAAATTCTTCTCGAGTTTCATGAAGAGGATCAGATTCTCCACCACCTTTTGAATCGCAGCGTCTGGGACGTGTTTGGCAACGACCCGCATGTCTTCATGGCCTCTCTCACTGGCATTGAGCTTGGACGTGCTGAGCACCTCAAACGCA
This sequence comes from Grinbergsozyma bentonensis, assembly GCA_030561725.1. Classification (NCBI taxonomy): domain Eukaryota; kingdom Fungi; phylum Ascomycota; class Dipodascomycetes; order Dipodascales; family Trichomonascaceae; genus Grinbergsozyma; species Grinbergsozyma bentonensis. Next base: position 105,507 of record JAKTYB010000043.1, on the reverse strand, counting down.
TTGAAGAGATATATAAAAGCAAGGCTCAAGAGCGCAAGAAGGCTGCGTCTCCTCAGTCTGCTGCCGCAGGCGGCACCGGCTTTTTTCGACTTGGCTTGCTCTCGTCGGCCCCAACCAAGGTTGAAGACGACCGCATCTCCGTGGCATCTTCTAGCAGACATACCCCCATATCGCGCACCTACACCAAAGGCTCTATTTCATCTGGAGCCTCCATCACAACCCTTATTGACTCTCCTCCAGAGAACACGGTTGAACGTTTTGAAGACAATATTAAGCTCTCATCTCAAATTGAACTTGAGACAATGACGGCCACGCTTGAGTATGAGCGCCGTGAACGTTCCATTGAGAAAGAGTTGTTCAGCGAGCTTGTCGCAAAGCTCACAAACGAGTCTCTACCTCAGGACACTAGTGAGTTGGTGGATGCCCTCAAACATCGTTTCAACTTAGGAGATGTGAGTGAGAGCAGAAACACGTGTCCAAACTGTGAGCATCTTCAGCTGGAGCTTGATGCTTCACGTACTCAAGAGGCTATTGCAAAGACGAACGAGGCTATGGCACGCAGCTCCCTGGAGGAGCTGACTGACAAGTTGAATCGTTCTCTTAAGACTCAGAAGATGAAGGAGGGCAAGGAGCATGAGAAGAAGAGTTCCTGGTGGGGCCTCTCTGAAATCAGAGCCTAAGCAGCACTAGTTTTATTGCATAAAAAGGATACTGAATATTTTCAAGCGCTTTAAAAAATACAAAGGCTAACAGCTAGACTGAGACTTGCCTCTACATTCAGCAGTTGGTTGTCGACCCCGAGACTTCTGCTTCTAAACATATTTTCAGCATATTGATCATTAACCTTACATAGTATTTAAACTCTCATTCTGACAGACTTAGTCTGCAAGTATGCCTCAAGACCGTCCTTACCCATCTCTCTGCCAAAGCCAGACTGAGCGTAACCTCCGAATGGAACGTTAGCATGGAAGTCATTGTAGGTGTTGACCCAGACAGTACCGGCCTTGAGTCTACGCGAAACTTGGATGGCCTTGGACAGGTCCTTGGTGTGGATGCCAGCAGCCAAACCGTACTCAGTGTCATGGGCAAGGCTAAGCACATCTTCAACATCCTTGAACTTGCTGATGGTGACAACGGGGCCAAAGATCTCCTCCTTAACAATCTTCATGTCCTCGGTGACATCAGCAAAGATGGTGGGGGCAACAAAGTAGCCAGGCTTGTCAAGACGATTTCCACCAGTGACGACTCTGGCACCTTCCTTCTTGCCATCCTCAATGTAGCTGAGGATTCTGTCAAGCTGAATCTGTGAGGTCTGTGCACCCTGGAAGGTGTTTTCATCAAAGGGATCGCCAATCTGCACATTCTCAGCTCTCTTCTTGAACTTCTCGAGGAACTCCTCGTAAACATCCTCTTGGACATAGACACGGGAACCGGCACAGCAGACTTCACCAGAGTTGTAAAAGATACCGAGAGAGACAAGGTCCGCGGCAGATTCGATATCAGCATCATTGAAGACAATGTTGGGGGACTTACCGCCCAGCTCGAGCGTAACCTTCTTGAGATTGGACGTGGCAGCCGACTTCATAATATGTCTGCCAGTAGCAGTGGAGCCAGTGAAGGCAACCTTCTTGATCTTAAGGTGGCCAGAGATGTGGCCGCCAGTCTTGCCGTAACCCAGAACAACGTTGAAGACACCAGGGGGGAATCCAACCTCCTTGACGAGGGAGGCAAACAGAAGAGCAGAAAGAGGGGTGGACTCAGCGGGCTTGAGCACGACAGTGTTACCAGTCGCAACAGAAGGTCCAAACTTCCAGGAGAGAAGCAGCAGAGGGAAGTTCCAGGCAATGATCTGACCGCAGACACCAAGTGGCTCTCTGCGGGTGAAAGTAAAGTGGCTTTCGTCGGTCTCAATAATGTCGCCATTGATCTTGTCGGCCCAGCCGGCGTAGGTTCGGATCGTGGCAATGGACAGGGCAACGTCGCCACGGGCGAGCTTGATAGCCTTACCGTTGTCGAGCGACTCAATGGAGGCAAACAGCTCAGCGTTTTCCTCTATCTTGTCTGCTAGCTTGAACATGAGCTTGGCACGCTCGGACGGGTCGGTGCGGGACCAGGGGTCAAAGGCTGCCTCAGCAGCCTCGACTGCCAGGTCAACGTCGACTTCAGTACCCTGTTCGACCTCGGCAACCTTCTGCTCGGTGGACGGGGACACAACGGGGATGGTCTCCGAGCCATGGCCGTGAACAAACTGATTGTTGATAAAGAGACCCAGGGGCTGCGTGTAGGAGACGCCCGTGGGCAGCTTGATGGTCGTAGACAAGACTCTCTTGATGGACATTTTTGTTTGTGAGGGGATGAATGTTGGTTGGTCATAGAGTATGGGGCACCGGGCTCTTTTATACTTTTTGGTAATATCCGTCACCCGCTCCACCGAAGCGCTGCCCCAGCATGTTTGCAACAACGGCTACCCCACTTCTTTGGCGGGGTCCGGGGAGGGCGAGCTGCGGGCCAGGAAGAGTGCCAGCTGGGCGAGCTGGGCATTGCGGGGCAATGGGGGATGAATTGAGAGGAATATTGCAGGTAATCGGCATAAATTCCTCACCTGTAGGACTGTGAGAGCTTTTTTGTGGCATTTTACCCACAAGTTCCCTGCGTTTCACGCTCCTGCTGGCCCGCATCTTTCCGCCCCGACAAAATCTACCCCACACACAATGTCCCTTGCTCCGGTGGCGGAGAGCGCGGCTAGTCACGCCTAAGCAGTTTTTCCGATACAAGGATAATTCTTGGCAAGAGGACGGGGAATTGGGTGACTAGCTGGATAAGCTCTTGAAAGTTCTGCGCACATAGATAGATTATGGACCGGTCAACCACATTGTCTGCTAACGTCTGGCAACGCTTCTCAAACGCGGTCGCAATCCCGCGAGCTCCTGCTGCCCCCACTTCTTCCCCCCACCGCCGCTTAGCCGTCTTGTCACCGTCAGGATTTCGTCATGGGCCCCCTCCCCTGTCGTCGCCCTTCATGCATCTAGCGCCCCCACCCCATAACGGGTAAATAACTCCCTAAAGGCCGCAGGAGGTCGATGCGGGCCTGCGGCGTGCTGAACTACCGGCGAAAAGTGACGCTAATCTCGCGAAAGGGTCTGCTGAGCACCCCTCTCAAAAATGTCCCGCTCAAATAGGTACGAGCTCTTCATGGGCAGCTTTTGCCGGGCCGTTACTGCCGGGAGCCATTTTGCCAGATTGGCCATGTTCGTCCGCCAAGCCCTCACCCAGGCAGGCCGGAACGGCAGGCTACTGTCTGTAGCCCGAATCTACCGGGCATTCATGGGGCGGCAAACAACTCCACGCGAAGACTCAAAGGGCCACAACGTGCTGTCCAAATTTCAGGTAGCTGTCATCTAGCCTCGGAGTTATGGCTTAGTAGCAACTAATGGAAATTAAGATCAGCTACTGATCGGCGCCATGGCTGCCTGCAGCTCGGGCTGGCGGGGAGGCGGTGCGCCGGTGTTTGATAAAGAGATGGAGGTGGGGCGCTGTGGCTGCGACCGCTTAGGGTAGGTGCGTTCTTCGCCAGCACTTTCTCTATATAATTGGATCTCAAAGCTAGCGGCCGGTTCCCCTGAAGATAAACGGAGGTCTTTGCACTGTCCGGGGCCGCCTTGCGCGCGCCCCGGACGGTGCAGTAGTTGCTGTGGAGTTAACCAGCGAAAATAGTGGGGACTAGCGTGACAAGTGATGCCACGGCGCTTTGTCATCGCTGCCCTGAACCTTACGCTAATTTTCAAACCTTATCCCCGCATTTTGCCTGTCTATTGGAAGTTTCCAATTACTCCACAATTGGCCGACGAGCATTATGTCCTAGCCAGAGCGACACAGTGCAACCAGCGCAGCGAGCACTGGTGTCTGAATCACTAAGCGTATTTGAGGTGAGCAGAGGGTTTGGCTAACTGGCCATCTAGGACCTGCTCGGGATGGCTCCGGACGGTTTGGGGCGAGAGAAGCATGACTCTGCAGGAACCGTGACTAAGTGCGATTACTCAACTTTTACCAGTTTGGCAGCTAAACGGCACCCAGCGCAGCGAGCACTGGTGCCTGAATCACTTAGCATATTTCAGGTGAGCCGAGGTGTTGGCTACCTGGCCATCTGTGACCTGCCGGAACGGCTCCGGACGGTTTGGGGCGAGAGAAGCATGACTCTGCTGGAACCGTGACTAGTAGTGCGATTACTCTACTTGCTCGAGTTTGTCCCCAATGGCAGCTAAACGCCGCCCTCAGACCTTCCCTGGGCAGCTGCTGGGAGCACTGGGAGTCCCAGGTCTCACGCCTTCGAGAGGCGTGGTCGCCAGCCGGGCGAACCAGCCAGCCAGCAAGTCCGGCACTCTAAACCTGCACTTCTTGGCGCTGCCCACATCTACACCTCTGCTACTTTCAAAAAATTCGCCTCTCCCTCGAAAACGCTACCGCTTGGGCCACTATCTCGGACGCCCCATCAAGCTGACGCCGACCACCGCGTGGCGCACCTCGGCATTGCACCAATCGCACCACTGGCATTCTTGTCCCAGCGCCCTTCACCACACCACCGTAAATATAAGGGTCCAACCCCGCATTAGCGTTTCGCTCCTCCACTACATCACAATGGGTCTGCTCAATCTCAGAGAACAGCTTGCGTTTTACCGCAAATATCACTGTAAGTAGGGACGAGGAACCAGCTCTGCTGAGATTATCTATAGCCTAAGGTGTGCCCCACTGTGGGCATTTGCATGCACGCGGCTAGAGTTTCCAAAGAGTATTAGCAATTACTAACCAGGACGATGACACCAACGTTGCCGTTCACGTCATCTTTGTGCCCCTCATTCTTGCCGCGGGATACACGTGGGGTACCACCATTCCCCTTCCTCAGGCCATCACGAGCGCTCTGCCAGTCGCTGCCCAGCGCTTTAGCAACCTCGGTGTCCTCACCTCAATTGGCTATGCCGGTTATTGGTCGCTTCTCGACCCTCTCTTTGGCGTCCCTGCTGGTCTGGGAGCCATCGCGCTGGCCCTTGGCGGCACTCGCCTGACTGAGCTCTACCCTAAGGGTCTGGTTGCTGGAACTGCTCTCGCAACGTTTTTCCTCTCGTTTGCCTTCCAGATTTGGTCCCACAAGGTCTACGAGAAGCGTGCCCCGGCTCTGACGGAGAATCTTGTCCAGGCATTGGTACTGGCCCCGTTCTTCGTTGTGTTTGAGGTGGCCAATTACCTTGGCATTCGCTCCAACGTGATGAAGGAGGTGGATGCCGAGGTCCTGCCCGAGGTGCTGGCCTTCAGAGCTGCAAATGCAACTTCCAATGTTGCCGCAGACGTTTCCAATGCTGCCAAAGGCCAGTAGACATCATCAATTATATATTGGAGAAGCACGAGGTATAGTTTTGTAAGGCAAGTAGTTGTTTGAATATGGACGGATTAGTTAGCAACTCCCCACGCGCGCAAAATCAATTTACGGGGGAACATTAAGAAATTTGGCCACCGCCAAGAGATTCACATCTCTCTGGAAAGTACTATGAATCAATTTACACTGTCTACAAACTGTAAATCTACATTGCTCTAATGACGAAGCTTTTAAACACCTTAGAAGGTGGCGACAAAAGACTCGGTGGCAGCCTTGAGCTTAGCAAGGTTCTCAGTGGAGAGAGAACCCTCCTTCTGGATGGCAGAAAGGAGCTCAGCCTCGTTGGCGTGCAAGTAGGCAAGGAAGTCGGTCTCAAACTTACCAACAAGGTTGACATCAATCTTGTCAAGGTAACCGTTGACACCAGCGTAAATGAGAGGAACCTGCTCCTCAGAAGCAAGAGGAGAGTACTGCTTCTGCTTAAGGAGCTGAGTAAGACGCTCACCACGGGCAAGAGTAAGCTTGGTGGAAGCATCAAGATCAGAACCAAACTGGGCAAAGGCAGCAACCTCACGGTACTGAGCCAAGAAAAGCTTGAGGGAACCAGCAACCTGCTTCATGGCCTTAACCTGAGCGGCGGAACCGACACGAGAGACGGAAAGACCGACGTTAATAGCAGGACGGATACCCTTGTAGAAGAGCTCAGCCTCGAGGAAAATCTGACCATCGGTAATGGAAATAACGTTGGTAGGAATGTAGGCAGACACATCACCACCCTGGGTCTCAATGACGGGGAGGGCAGTAAGAGAACCACCGCCGTTCACATCAGACATCTTGGCAGCACGCTCAAGGAGACGAGAGTGGAGGTAGAAGACATCACCGGGGTAAGCCTCACGTCCAGGAGGACGTCTCAGCAGAAGAGACATCTGTCTGTAGGCAACAGCCTGCTTGGACAGATCGTCGTAGATGATGAGGGCGTGCTTGCCGTTGTCACGGAACCACTCACCCATGGCGCAACCAGTGAAGGGAGCAAGGTACTGGAGGGGAGCAGCCTCGGAAGCAGTAGCGGCAACAATGATGGAGTACTTGAGAGCATCACGCTGCTCAAGAATCTGAGCAAGCTGGGCAACAGTAGATCTCTTCTGGCCAACGGCAACGTAGACACAGTAGAGCTTCTTGGACTCGTCAGAAGAGTCGTTCCATCTCTTCTGGTTGAGGATGGTGTCAATGGCGACGGCGGTCTTACCGGTCTGTCTGTCACCAATAATCAGCTCACGCTGACCACGGCCGACAGGGACAAGAGCGTCGACAGACTTGAGACCAGTCTGCATGGGCTCAAAGACAGAGCGACGGGGCAGAATACCAGGGGCCTTGAGCTGAGCTCTGAGACGCTCCTTGGTGTTGATGGGTCCCTTGCCATCAATGGGGTTACCGAGAGCATCGACAACACGGCCGAGGAGCTCTGGGCCAACACCGACATCGACAATCTGGCCGGTTCTCTTAACGGTCTCACCCTCCTTGACAAGTCTGTCAGAGCCGAAAAGCACAATACCAACCTGGCCAGCCTCCAAGTTGAGGGCCATACCCTTGACACCAGAGGAGAACTCAACGAGCTCCTCAGCCTGGATGTTGTTCAGACCGAAAACACGGGCAATACCGTCACTGGGTTAGAATGGATCGAGAAAGAGGGGAGTACCAGGTACAAAGCAAGGGGTGCAGAGCCATAGTGAGAAGTAAAGAAGTCGAAAAGTCGAAAAGACGCCAGCTACGCCAGCACTCCAAAAAAATCAACAGCACTGGCCTGCGACTCCATTTGCTCTGCTCCACTGTTGCGAATTTTACTCGTCGGGTGGACTTTACTGGTTGGGTGTCAAAACTCCCAACCAATCAGAATCGAGAATCCGAGGAGCCTGCCGCACTGGCGCCAAATCAACAGCACAAACGGATTTTAAATTACGGCGAACCGCAAAAAATACTTACCCAACGGAAAGGACACGACCGGTCTCATTCAGGTTAGCCTCAGAAGAGACACCTCTGATGCGCTCCTCAAGGATTGAAGAAACCTCAGTGGGAGAGGCCTTAGCATAGCCACGGGCTGCAACAGCAAATCTTGGAGTCTGGGTTAGTTCTGTGCTAAGAAGGGGCTTGCAAGAGATGTTCTTTGAAGCACTGGTGGTGCTCGCGCCCATCTCTCACGCTGATTGGCTGAGCCCCGAGAGGCGTTGCAGTGCCAACTGCCAGGCCGATTAAGGCCAAGCGGCAGTCAGAACCAGCCAGCCAAAGACCAATTCGCTACTTACAGCAACTCTGGCGGAAGCAACAAGTCCGGCACGACGAGCCGATTGGCGGATAGCGTTGCGAAACATTATTCCTTAGTTGTTTGGAAGGATGTGTAGAGAAGGAGAGGGGGAAGACTGGGAACAAATGAAAAGCAGTGGACGTCCCGGCGCGGTTTCCCACCCCAATTGAAAATTTCGGGCCCGGCGGCCAATTAGGAGTGAGCATGGCTGGGAGGGGCAGGATGGCACAGAGCGCTGGAGAAAAATAGGGCAAAGGCGAGGCTAGAAGAAAGCTGACTAGAGGATTATGGAAGGGAGATTTTTCAGGAATTTGGCTGGATATGAGGGCCTTTTAGAAGCCTGGTGTCGGTGCCACCTGGGAGAGGTCTCGGGCACCGGGCGCCCGTTTCGGGAGGCTCTGCATGGGGTGCATACGCTTGGCTGGGCTTGGGGTGAGAGAGCATGGGGGAGGTAGGGGAGAGAGAGCACGGGGGAGGTGAACGAGAATAGGGGAGATAGGAGAGAAAGAAAGCGATAATAATCCAATGATATAAACAATAGTTGCCGAGAATTGCCTATTTTGCGGATGCTTTTTGCTGGTAAAGTTGGGCTGGCCGGGCTGAATTTGTGCCAGGCTTGTCCAGGGGAAGCTTGACAGGAGCGAGCGGAAGCGTCTGGGTGCAGGTAGGAGGAGAAACTGAGGAGAGATTGGCATAGAGAAAGGGGGGCTGGAGGCGGTTAGAGTCAGTTGGTTAACCACTGAACAATTTTTTTTACAGCTGTACTTATGCGATTGACAGACCTGCGAACTGGCCGGTCACAGCCTGTGCCATTACGGAGGAGAGCTTAGCGACAAATGACGGTGAACACATCAAGATGCGTGTGAAGCGGTATGGTAGACAAGGAGTCGAGTCAATTGCGAGCACGGCGTGTCAAATTGTTCGAGCAGACCTGCTGCTGCTCAGTGACAGCCACCACTTCCCCCAGTTGCTGCCTTGTTCTTCGGGCACGCCAGCCGGGCGACAGTTCCTGCGTCCAGCTTGCCAGGCCATAGTGCGCCAGACCTGCTTCTCCATAGGCTGCCTACATTTCATCTTCATATTTTCCTCGCCCTCTCCTCCCATCTCTTTCTTTTCTCCCCCTACTCCTCCTACTCTCTGCTACTCCCTGCTATTCCCTGCTATCCCCTCCAACTCCCTCCCCCACCACACTCCCATTGGTCACCCAGGCCAAAAATCATCCCACCCATCACCCAATAACGCTTTTCTCATTTCTCTCACTTTCCACACACCACAAACATGCTTCGTTTTTCGTCTGCGGTTTCGCGCCGTCTTGCGCCCTCCATGAAGCGCTTCAACTCGACCGTCGGTCTCAAGGACGCCTTCACCTGGAAGAAGGACCCAGCTGCCGGCGCCGCCTTCAAGGAGAACATTGAGGCCACCGAGCACCACGCCATTGGCACCACCTCGCTGTGGAAGAAGATTTCCATCTTTGGCTGCGTTCCCCTTATCTTGGCCGTCGCTGTCAACACCTACTTTGTGGAGCAGAGCCACGCCGAGCACCTTGCCCACAAGCTTGCCATTCCCGAGGACGAGCTTCCTCCAGAGTACGAGTTCCAGAACATTAGAGTTAAGGACTACTTCTGGGGCGATGGTGACAAGACTGTGTTTTGGAACGACAAGGTCAACCGCCACAGAACTCAGTAGATTATAGGAATACAATTGATACGAGTAGATGGTGTAGATGCAAAGCATCAGCTGCGATAAGAGGTCTCGGTACATGTTGGAAGCAACAACTTCGACCAGAGGCTTTCCAAAAGTAGACTGCTACGAAACAACAGCTGGGATAGCAGCCCTTTCGAGGATGGGGAAGGCTGCAACGCTCATGGATTAGCTGCGGCTTCACAGCAGCTATGATAATGGCCAATTAGCCCACCCCAAACTACACATCTTCAGGAGGAGAATTGTTCATTCTCGCTCATCTGCACAGACTCGCTGCTAAAAGGTTTATTGCCTATCGGTAACTCGCTTGCCCTGCAAACGCCCCCTCGCATTAAGTATTCATTTCTCATAGCCAGAGCAGGCACATTCATCTAATCTATATACCCCTAAGAGCCCGAAAACACAAACAAGTTGTTTGTTGCGGCAATGGCAATCGCGTTCTCGTGGGGATGCCAGCTCAGATGCAGAATGTTCTTCTTGAAGTCAATCGCCTCGGTGTCCATGTCCCGCCGCATCATGGTCTTGCGTTGATTGCGGTGAACTGTCGGCCCAAACCGCCGGGGCTTGAAGGCCGACTTGTCCGCCTGCAGCAGCACCTCGCTGTCATCAGCCTCGGGGTCCACGGCGTTTGGATAAATCATAAAGTTGTTGTTGTACGAGCCCGTCATGACGGACTTGCCATCACCACTGAAGACAACCTCAAATTTGTCAAAGATGGCGTCGTTTTCATACGTGTCACACAGCTTGTCGCGAATGTGCTCGTGGATGGGAATCGTCTTGACCGGCTCTCGTTCCATAGCCACGTCCCAGATTTTGACCGACATGTAATCGCGCGAGGCAATGTAGCGGCCGTCGTACGAGAAGCGCACGTCAGAGATGGAGGACGTAATCTCGGTAAAAAACGAGTGCTGCGCAGGGTCCATCCACTCCTCAAACTGCTTAGCATGGGAGTCGCACAGCGCAGACTCACGCATGTCGGCCAGCTTGATGGTGCCCTTTGACGACGAGTACATGAAAACGTTGCATGACTGCGGATGAAACTCAGCGGCGGTAATGACCTCTGTGAGCTCCTCCATGTTGGCCGGCTTGATGTCGACAATGTTGAAGGACTGGTCTGCAATGTCGAGGTTCCAAAGGTTTATCCTGAGGTCATCGGCCGAGATGTATGTTTCATTGTCTGAATTGGTGGAGATGGAGTTGATGTGGTATGTGTGGGCGTTAGCGTAGATGCGGCGCGGCATGGCGGCAATAATCGTGTCGTGGAGCGTCATCTTGGGCAGGCGCAGCTGCGAAATGTCCTGGATGGACCGGCCGTCGCGGTAACCATCCATGGCATTGTTTTCAGCCACGAGCTTGAGCGTCTTTTCGTAAATCTTCCACAGCTTAATGGTTTTGTCGTTGGTGGACAGCAGAAAGTGGGCGTTGTTTTGGCGTTTGCACCATTTGATTTTGTTGATCTTTTCCTCGATTTCAAGCGACTTGAGGTAGTCAAACTCAGCGTCGTGCGATTGGAACTCCGTGTAGAAGCGGTACTCACAGTTCTTTTTGGATTCGTTGCGCTCAAACAGCACAACGCGTCCGCCCTTATCGCCTGTGGCCAGGTAGTTACCGGTGTGGTCAAACTCCACAGTGGAAATGACGTCAGCTTCAGTGATGTTTTCATAGTCGCCCTTGTCGCCAAAGCATTGACAAAACTTCCACGTCTGGTCAGGGTTTGTCGAGTCGTTGGATGCGCCGCTCATTGTGGAGGAGATGGTGGTCGTGGGGGTCGTGGGAGGGGAGGTGTAATTGCAAGGAGCAAGTGTGGCTCTCAAGAGGCCTGGCTGCTAGCGGGTACGGAGCACGCGGAGCGGTGTGCAGGGGACACTGAGCAAGCTAGCAAGCTGATAGGCCAACCACAAGCGACCGTGATTAGCGGCACGTGTGAGGTTTGGTGAAGAAGGGAATGGGGGCGGCCTTTCTCAAGAGGGCCTTTTACTGGCTGAGAGGGAGAAGGGGGATGGAATTGTGCAGGCAGCGCGTGCAAAGGGCCAGAAATCGTGCGGACGTCAGAAATACGGATGCCTTCGGGAAGTTGCAGCTGGGGAGGCACCTAGCGGGTGGCAATTGCAGGGCTTTTGCAGGGTGGTGGTGGAGAAGAAGGAAGCGGGAGGCAGAGATTTTTGGCTGACAGCTTGGAGGTGAGTGAGTGGGAGGTTTTGGCGGTTGGGAGGGTGCCGGAGGTGGGGCTGCGAAGGCAGGGTAGGATGGCGCGGCTGTGCGAGGAGTGGAGGGAAGAAGAGAAGGTGGAGGGAAGGGGGCAGGGGAGGGGAGAAAATGGAGATCTGAAGGAAATTGCTGACTAGGGAACCGAAAATATTTTGGTCAGCTTATCTCCCCTCCTCTTTCTTCTCTCTGCCGTCGCAATCTACTCTTGGTTATGTCCGACCCGCGCCTCCCTTGTGGCCCCCGTCTACTTGCTCCCAGCTAGGCGCGCCAGGATGGCGGTGCCTGCCGGCAAGGTGGCAGGTGGCGGGCGGCGCGCACAGATATCCAGGAGCAGATTTGCAGCGTGCACGTGCCTTCCTCAGAAAGCAATCTGCCGCTCAAAAGTCCCAGCCCCACATCCGGCCCGCTGCGCACAGTCGCCCCAGAACAAAACAGACAGCAGCTGGGGTATTTTTGGCCGGCCAGTAATAAATTGGCGGGCGGAGGCCGCCGCCTCCTTGTTGCTGCGCAGAGGCGGGCTGACCAGCAAAAAATAACCGACAAGGCGGGGTGCAATGAGCGGGCAGCTTGTGTGTGCACGAGTTATTTGCCGGCTGCCGGGTCATTTGCTGACTGCTAGGCTGAGCAGCGCCCCGGCAACTGCTGATGCCGGCCGGCTGCACGGTGCCCCAGCTAGCATTTGCTGGGGCAGCGTCTCGCGACAGCCCGCAGACAAAAGGGCAAATGTGAGCCACAGGGCTCAGCGCTCTGCGCCGAGTTGTTGGCCGCTAAGGCCAATTTTCTGCTCTTCAGTCTCGATGAGTGACTCGCGATCTCTCCAGGCCTTGAAACCGAGCTCGCCCAAAAACTCGCCCAGAGCCCGCCTAAAGCCCGCCCAAAAACGAATCACCCCGCCCCCACCTCCCCACTAGGCTTCGCGAACTTGAGTGAACTGCTACCAGGAGAGTAGCAGTCCGACGGCATCGCATAGCCCCCACACAGATCTTACCGCTCGCAATAGCAATACCTCCCATTTGCCACGCCTTGCTGCGCATGCTTGGCAAGCTGCGATTCGGGGGCACTGCCCCACACATGTCGAAGCGCCCTAGCTGCTCGATGAGCCCCGGCACCCCCGCTGACGGGAGCTAGTTGGGACTAGCATGCCGCCTCATCTGGCCGCGGTCGGTAAGTCACGAGTTTCGGTGAGTCGGCCCCTACCCCCCAGAATTGGCACTCAGGTACAGGCTAGATCAATATTCTGCTCTATACCAGATCTATAGTCCGCTCCAACAGCTTCCAGCAGATCTGCAGCCTCCAGCAGAGCCTTGAGCAGCTGGACTGCCACCCTAAACTCCCAAATGTAGCCAAACTCCAGGGACTCAGAGGCCAGTGGAGGCCCCAACTCCCACTGCAGTGTCCTCCTCTTCGTAGAAGTCCTCAACTAAAGCGCGGTGATTGTCTAGTTGTTCCCTCTTGAATCCACTGGCTGTCTTTTAATCTTCCTAGCTTTTACCTCTTAGCTTTTACCCCCTTACTTTCTCACTTCTCATTTCCTCGCCACATCCTCTTCCTCCCATGACCACGCTGGACCGCGTGCTGCTGACAAACGGGCCCTTCGCGGACCCAGAGTTTGAGCCCGGAAAGGCTGTCAGAGAGGCTCTTGAGACAATGCGAATCCTTGTGATTGGTGCTGGCGGCCTCGGCTGCGAGCTCCTCAAAAACCTGGCGCTCTCGGGCTTCCGCGATATCCACGTGATTGACATGGATACGATTGACATTTCTAATCTGAATCGGCAGTTTCTGTTTCGCGAGGCCGACATTGGCAAGTCCAAGGCCGAAGTTGCAGCCCGGTTTGTCGAGTCGCGAGTCCGCGGCGTCAAAGTCACGCCCTATTTCGGCAAGATCCAGGACAAGGACGACGACTACTACAAGCAGTTCAGCATCGTTGTATGTGGCCTTGATTCGGTCGAGGCCCGTCGCTGGATCAATGCCAAGCTCGTTGATATGGCAGCCTCGTCGTCCGACCCCGAAATGCTCAAATTTATGATTGACGGCGGCACAGAGGGCTTCCGTGGCCAGATCCGTGTCATCATCCCGACAATCTCGCCCTGCTACGAGTGCTCCCTCGATATGCAGGTCAAACAAACCACATACCCCATCTGTACTATTGCCAACACGCCTCGCGTTCCCGAGCATTGCATCGAGTGGGCCTCAGTTCTCGAGTTCCCCCGCAACTTTGACGTTGAGCTTGACACAGACAATCCGGAGCACATCCAGTGGGTATTTGATCGGGCGCTTGAGCGTGCAAACGAGTTCGACATTGAAGGGGTCACGTATTCACTCACCCAGGGCATTGTCAAGAACATCATCCCTGCCATCGCTTCCACCAACGCTGTCATCGCAGCTGCCTCGTGCAACGAGGCGTTCAAAATCGCCACCAGCTGCAACCCCTTCCTAGAGAACTACATGATGTATTCTGGCAATGACGGCGTCTTCACTCATGCATTTATTTATCAGAAGCGCTCTGACTGCCCCGTGTGCGGTAACCTTGGCCAGCAAGTCACAGTCCCGCACGACTGGACGCTGCAAGATTTTGTGGACCATCTCAACGAAAATCCTAAATTTGGAGCCAAAAAGCCCTCTATCGCCACCGCTGAAAAGCCACTCTATCTTCAAAGCCCTCCTGCCTTACAGCTGGCTACAGCCCCGAACCTCGAAAAGAATTTGACCCAACTGCTCACCCCTGGACAAGAGGTTGTCGTCACCGATCCAGACTTGCCGTTCGAGCTTAGGTTACAGGTATACTTTAAGCAGAGCACGGATGCTTAAGAATGCACCATAACATGTTTAGATTAAATATATATATTTATGCCTACAAGGTGGTCACAGCCTTCATAATGGAATTGCCGTTAATCAAGCCTGTCGTGGCTACAATGATCTGCTTATCACTACCCGCTATCGACTTGCGTAAGCACGATAGCTCTGCCAGTGTCACTCCACCCAGGAAAAAGACGAGCGAGGTGCTCTTGTGTCCTGGAGAGTTGCGCACCAAAATCTTCTTCAGCTTGCTCTCTTTCACGTCCTTGTCACTGCGCCGAAGTTCATCCACATTGGGTCCTTTAATGAGCTGCAGCACATCTTCCGCACCCTTCCAGCCCACGGACGCAGGTTGTCCATGGCTTTTTTTGAGCACCTGGCTCTTGTCTAGTGCGCACTGCACTAGGCGCACTGACAGCGGAACGTAGCCAGCGTAAGGCTCAGCCACAGGAGCAAGACCCTCGTCCTGATTCATCATCAGTGAGAGCGATTTGCGGAGACTGGAAAAGTTGGAGTCCAGAACTGATGCAACCGCTCCACCCTTGGAAACGAGCATACCCATCGACTCCAGTCGCTGGAAAGTGAGAATGTGTCGATAACCATAAGTGTGTACGATCTCAGACTTGATCTGATTAAGGTCCTTGACTCCATTGTTGCAAATAGAGTCAATGCACAGAAGCCGTAGGATAGATGAAAGATCATACTGACGGTAAATGAGAGACAACGTTAGCTGGCGTAACGCATATGCAGACAGAGAAGAAGCTATGAGATTCTGCTGGACTTCAAGGAATGTGCCAAAATCTTCGTCATTGGCTCTGCGCCAGAGGTCCTCTGCTAACAGTGTGTGAAAATTCAGTCTCGCCTTGACGTTTTGCAGACCACCCAGCTTGGCCACGAACGAACCAATTTCTGATACACTCTGAGCGTTGTGTCTCTCGTCAATATCCCTTTTGAGTTGAACTGCCACACCGTTCAAAACTGGTCCTATAGACGAGAATGGCTGATCGGCAATGTTTCCAAAAATGCTGTCCGCCTTGGTGATGATTTGCACACGCTGGGTTGACGAGGAGGACAAACGTCGGCCACCAGATGCAGCACCAGGCTGATGGACCGGCACAACTGCCTGTCCAGAGTCTGACAGCCCAAAATACTCGTCAATGAGGCCCTTGTAGGTGAGCTGGGTTAGCATTGGCGTGAGCAGATCAGCCTCACGGTCAACAATGACGAGATTGTCAACGGAGCCTGAAAATATAGAAGAATACAACAGGTCAAATTTGTCGCTGGTGCGCTTTTCAGGGGTCTGGTCGCCTGATCTGGCAGCCGACTCGGTCAAATCGGAGCGGTGGGCCGACCGTTGGCTGATGAGCAGGTCCGCTAAGATCTTTGCCTGATGGCCTTTGCCGATGATGCGGTTAAATGGACCATATTCTCGCTCGATTGCTTCCAGTGCACATGCGGAGCGATAAAGCGTGCTGGGAACCCTGTTGACGAGCATATCTTGGAAGCCGGCCTCGGGCAGCGACAGTGAGAGAAAGTCCCCGTCAAAGGGGATGAAATGGACGGCCCACTGTTCAAGGGAGATGTCGCCCAAAATTCCACTCTCCTCCAAAACCGCCTCAAAGGCCATGGTACGTTGAGGTACAACCACCACGGTGACATCGCCTGGCTCGCTGTCTCGCACGTGATTGGCAATCAATTGAGCGCAGGAAAGAGACGACGAGGTTATGTAGACGGTCGCAATGTGGGCCGAGAGCTCAACGTCGCTTTTTTTGGCTGATTGCAGCCAGTAGATGCGGTCCACGGCATGCTCTTGGAGCGTGGAGTAGGAGATGAGCTCGTCCAGAACTCCAGAGACAGATTTGTCGACGATGACATTTTTGCGCCCACTGATGGAGTCGATTATGCCAAGTAGGCCTTCTATAGCATTTGTTCGAAGTCGTGAGAGCTCCATCTCGGACACACCAGTTGCTGCTCGCCGTGGAGGTTAGGTCATTAGGTTATGTGGAGGGCAAGGACTTAAGAGTGGGGTGCGCAGCTGGCTAGCCGGGGCAGGTCCTCGGAGGACGCCGAGGAGTACCAACGAATAGGTAGCGGGGCCAGAGCGAGATTTGGGTACACAAGGTAGGGAAGTGTGGCCGGAGAAAAAAAGAACAAGCCTACTTCCAAATCCCCACCCCATCCTCCTAGCTTCTCTCCCCCGCTGGTCAGGCAACTCCCGCGTATTGACTCATTGAGTCACGTGCACCACAAATGATAAGGTGAGTGAAAAATTCGGCAGTGCGACATTTAGCTACTTTAGTGAAGACACAATGTTTGTCCCTTTTCTGGCTGTTGAAGCACAAGATAAGGAGACTGAGGCGGTCCTCGAGACCATTTCCCTGCTAGGCAGATGTATCGTATCATTTGCGTCCAAACAAGTTGGACTTGCAGTCATCAAGCAGTACTTTGGCCTGATCGACTTCACCGTCGAGACCTCAGATGTGGACACTGCGATCGCATTCCTCGATGCAGGTGCCGCTGCCGTTTCTGTCAGGCTGGATAAGCTGTCAGCCTTTTCCGGAGCTGGCATTGACCCCTGGAGAATCTTTGTTACTGGCGGTGACTACGATACCCCCCAGCAGATCCTCAAGGATATGGAAGCTGCAGATTGTGCTGGTTTTTTTGCTCCTGAGGGCCTTGACACTGAGGTTGTTGCTGCTGCAGCGTCCAGAGCCTCGAAGGTGCTCAGCCCCAGTGGTCTTGGCTACAAACAGGTCATCTCTGCGACGGAGGTACCTGGCGCAGTGCTTTCTGTGGCTGCCTCTCGGCTGAGCAGAGCGCTTCCGGCTGACATATCGGGCTCGGAACTCTCTATTTCCAGCCTGATTCTGAAAGACCTCAAGACCGACAGAAAGGACGGCCTTTTCACGACGCTCGTAGTTGATGAGCAGGGCCAGGCTCTTGGTCTTGTCTACTCGTCGGCAGAGTCTGTTCAGCACGCCGTCGCCACTGGCACTGGCGTTTACCAATCGCGGAGCAGAAATGAGGTCTGGTTCAAGGGCAAGACCTCTGGCTGCGTACAGACCCTAAAAAAAATCGAAACCGACTGCGACGCCGACTGCCTCAAATTTGTTGTGGATCAGTCTGGCAGTGGATTCTGCCATAATGGCACGGCCACGTGCTTTGGCCAGTATTCGGGCCTTGTGTCTTTAGAAAAAACGCTGCTCAGCCGCAAGGCCTCTGCCCCAAAGGGCTCCTACACTGCTCGCCTTTTCAACGACCCGGCTCTTCTGACGGCTAAGATTAAGGAGGAGGCAGATGAGTTGTGCGAGGCCCAGACCAAGGAGGACATTGCTTGGGAGGCGGCCGATCTTTTCTACTTTGCACTTGCCAAGCTGGTTGCAAGTGGCGTCTCGCTCAAAGATGTTGAGCGCAATCTTGACCAGAAGGCGCGTAAGGTTACCCGCAGAAAGGGTGATGCTAAGCCGCAGTACGTTTCAGAGAAGGCCCAGCCTGCTAGCAAGAAGGAGGAGAAAGCAGCTGAGCCCAGGGCTGACGCCCCGATCAAGATGCAACTCATCAAGTCTTCTGACCGCGCTGCTGTTGCTGCCGCGCTGCAGAGACCCGCCCAGAAATCTTCCGACATTATGAAACTTGTCACGCCAATCATTGACAATGTCAAGGCCAACGGAGACAAGGCACTGATTGAGCTGACCGCCAAGTTCGACAGAGTACAGCTCTCCTCTCCTGTGATCGAGGCACCATTCCCCACTGAGCTCATGCAGGTGGACGAGAAGGTTAAGAAGGCTATTGATTTGTCTATCGAGAACATTGAAAAGTTCCACCGCGCACAGATCAGCGAAAAGACTTTGCGCGTCGAGACCCAGCCTGGTGTCATTTGCTCACGCTTTTCGCGCGGTATTGAGAAGGTTGGTCTCTACATTCCCGGTGGTACAGCTGTGCTGCCGTCGACAGCCATGATGCTGGGTGTTCCTGCCAAGGTCGCTGGTTGCAAAGACATTATTTTCGCTTCGCCTCCAGGACCTGACGGTAAGCTGACTCCTGAGGTTGTTTACGTTGCTCACAAGGTGGGTGCGTCAAAGATTGTTCTTGCTGGTGGCGCCCAGGCTGTCGCTGCCATGGCGTACGGTACCGAGTCTGTGCCCAAGGTTAACAAGATTATGGGTCCTGGCAACCAGTTTGTCACGGCTGCCAAGATGTTTGTGTCAAACGACTCTGCAGCGCTGGTTGCCATTGACATGCCTGCCGGACCCTCGGAGGTGCTTGTTGTTGCCGACTCCAAGGCTAACCCGGAATTTGTCGCCTCCGACCTGCTGTCGCAGGCTGAGCATGGCGTCGACTCTCAGGTCATTCTTATTTCTGTTGGTCTGACTGAGAAGGAGCAGGCTGCCATTGATGAGGCGATCCACCGCCAGGCGCTGGCGCTGCCCCGTGTGCAGATTGTTCGTGGCTCGATTGCCCACTCAACGACAATTTCTGTGGGCAGCATGGCTGAGGCCATGGCGCTGAGTAACGAGTACGCGCCCGAGCACCTTATTCTCCAGGTGGAAGATGCTGCGTCGTACGTGAAGGACGTCCAGAACGCTGGCTCCGTGTTTGTTGGTGCCTGGAGCCCTGAATCTTGTGGCGACTACTCGTCCGGCACGAACCACACACTCCCGACGTATGGCTATGCCAAGATGTACTCTGGCGTCAATACTGCCACGTTCCAGAAGCACATTACTAGCCAGGAGCTGACGGAGGAGGGCATTGAAAACATTGGTGAGGCGGTCATGGCGCTGGCGCATGTGGAGGGCCTGGATGCGCACCGAAACGCTGTCAAGGTGCGTGTCGATCATATTAGAGCGGCGCGTTAACCGGTACATAATAGATACACGAGAAGCATTAGCTGTCTTTGCTATGGTTGATTGGATTCATCGCAAAAGCATTAGCTGTCTTTGCCATGGGGTTGATTGGATTCATCGCTATTGTGCTATATACATTACCGGTTGAGCAGCTCCCTGAGCTTCTCGGGCTCCGTGTCGTGGCGCTTTTTCAGGTCCGAGTGGCCACCAATGAATTGGCCTTCGATGAAAATGTAGGGCACAGTCTTCTGGCCGGTAATGTCCTTGAAGACCTGCCAGAGCTGATCTCCACCAGGCTCCTTGTCGAGCTCCAGCACGACAGGCTGCTTGTCGTATTTGGCGAGCAGCTTCTTGGCCTTGGTGGAGTAGACGCACCAGCTGGTGGAGGCAACAAAGAGCTTGCACTTGAGGAGGGTTTTGACGCGGTCGATCTGCTCGGGAGTGGGTTTCGTGACCTGGCGCTCTTCCCGCCAGGTGGTGAAGATGAGCAGGGCAAAGCAGATCATCATGAGCGGGTACTTATTAGCCACGACCGTGGAGACATCGAGAATGTAGACAATGGTGAGCGCCACCGCGCCGAGGATGTAGAGAAAAAGTCCCGGGCTCATGGTGGGGAGGAGGGAGAAGTGGTTTTGGCAGCGAGTTGGGAGGTGACAAGAGCTGCTGGCTTTGGGAGGGGTGGGGGGAGAAGAGCGAGGGCTGGAGAGGACGTGAGCCCTGGCCGATGAATATGACCGGCGTGAGAGCTGGCTGATGAATAGGGCCGGCTTGGGCCAGGGGGAAAATCCCCCGTGAAAGCACTCCCCTCGAATTTGCTTGTCTTCGGCGTGCTTCCGGGGCCCTGGGTCCCAGGGCCCTTGCAACGGCTCCCCTTCCGCTGCAGTGGCTCCACGGGACCCACTGGGCGGAGCGTCCCCACTGGGCGGCTCCCCACATTGATAAGAGCAACCCCCCTCCTCCACACCACCACAAACCACTTCAACACCACTTTTTGGCAGCAGTAAGCACCCTCTCCACCAGCAAATCCAGCAACCAGCATGGGATTTCTCGATACAAAGCCGTATACAGCGGTCAGCGAGACAATTGAGCGTCTCACGCGCGACGAATACGAGGAAGACGACCTCGTGGACCTGCCCGAGCTGATTGACATTATCCTGATTCGACCGACCGGACCGACCGAGGCCGCCCGGGCGCTGCGCAAAAAGCTCAAGTACGGAACGCCCCGGAAACAGCTGCGAGCGCTGGCCCTGCTGGACGGCCTGCTGCAGAACACAAACGCCGGCGACTTCAAGCCCTTTTACCGGGACGAAATGCTGCTGGAGCGGCTGCGTGTGCTTGCCACAGACAGCTTTACCGACAAGGAGGTCAAGGACCGCTGCAGGGTGCTGTTTTTTACCTGGAAGGAGCAGTTTGGCGATAACAAGAGCTACAGCACGATTGCGACGCTGTACCGGCAGTTGCCGAGAAAGACCCGCAAACCGCGCAAGTATTCGTACGAAGAGGACCAGGAGGACGAGGGACAGGGCAGTGGCCACAGCGGCAACCTTGACGACGATGAAGAGCCCGTCAACTACAACTCCTCGGCCCGTGTCACTGGCTCAGGCAGCAGCCGCCGACACTTGACCCAGGAGGAGGAGGAGCACAATGCTCGGGTCGAGGCGGCCCGTGTGCGCGAACGTGAGCGCGAGAAGCTGCGTGCGAGAGAAAAGAAGAGTGCACGCTCGCGCTCTTCCTCGTCTGCCGCGGCTGCTGGCCCTGTCAAGGTCGATAAGACGGAAATCAAGGTCCTCCTGGCCGACGCCAATGCGGCTGCCACCAACCTGACCAACGAGCTGCGCCGCCTGAACCGTGAGGTGGAGCTGTCAACCGAAAACAAGGGAGTCACGCGCCTGTTCAACGAGTGTCGCGCCATTCGCAAGAAAATTCTGCGCTACATCCACGGCATGGTTGGCGAAGAGTTTCTGGGGCCCCTGATCCATGCAAACGAGGAGCTCATTGCGGCGCTCAAGCTCTATGACGAGCTCAGCCAGCATCCGGATGAGGACTCGGACTCGGACTATGAGAACGACGACTGGATGGGCAGCACGAGTGCGGAGATGGGTCGTCTGGGGCTCAGCTCTAGAGACCGCTCACCGGCTGCCACCTCGCCCCGCGCGCCTTTGTCGCCAAAGTCGCCAAAGTCGCCCAGGCCGCCGCGGCCAGCCAAGCCGAGCTATCTCATTTCGCAGATGAGGTCCCCAAAGCAAGGGGAGGAGGAGGAAGAGGAGAACCCTTTTGGAGATGTGCACCGCACCAATTAGGACGTGTAAGATAATATGCATTTATGAGCGCTTCATGTTTCTGGCCAGAGCCCGGCGCAGCGAGAACTACAGTGCTCCCCGAGGGCGAGGCCAGGGCCGCTGGAGGCGTATCCAAAGAGCCCGAGTCACTTGGCAGTTGGCCTGCGGCTCACCTGGGGAAGGGCGTAGTGCTGGCCCCACTCGCTACGCTTCCCTTTCTTCGGTTTCCCTTCTTCTCTCCCCTCTGCTCCGGTGCTCATCACGTGACTGAAATTTCAAAAAGCCGACAAACGAAACCTGCCACCATCACTCATCATGGCGTCGTTTCGCTTCTGCCTCGAGTGCAACAATATGCTGTACCCCAAGGAGGACCGTGTGAACCAGCGGCTGTTGTACTCCTGCCGCAACTGCGACTACACGGAGATCGCCGACAACCCCAAGGTGTACCGGCACGAGCTGCTGTCTGCGATTGGCGAGACGGCAGGCGTGACTCAGGACATTGGATCGGACCCCACGCTGCCGAGGTCTGACAAAGAATGCCCCAAATGTCACGAGCACGAGTGTGTCTTTTTCCAGTCGCAGCAGCGACGCGCGGAGACGACCATGATTTTGTTTTATGTGTGTTTGAACTGCGGAAACACGTTTAGGGAGGTGTAACAGGTAGCCGAGGCTAGCTGCGTAGCTTTGCCGGTGAAGTATCTGTGGCATGGCCGAGGCTAGCTTTGCAGAGGCTTTGCCTCTGCCTGGTTGCGACCGGTTGGCGCTGCTGCTGACTGATCGGACCCTTGTATTTATATGTATTGTAATTCATGAGAAATGCACAGTTGAAAAAGTGGGAGCTATTGGCACCGCCCCTGTCGTGGCCTCTGGCCACGGTAGAGGTCTGTAAGCTACTTATCTACATATCCAACCAGCGCTTCTGCTTGCGGGCCTTGACAGCTGCAATCTTGCTGGCAATGTGCTTGGAGGCCGCATAATAGTACGATGGCGAGGCCGCTGGCGTTGCAAAGTTGGTGTTGGACGTGAAGGTGTAGTTCCAGCCTGGCGTGATGGTTGTCTTCTGCGAGGCGCTGCCCATAAGCTTCGAAAAGTAAGACACGGACGTAGAAGGGTACTTGGCGCTGGGCGACAGAGAGAGCGTCACTTTTGTGCCTGGCTGCTCCTGCATGGGGGCAAAGCGGGAAATGCCCGTCTGCGCAGTGTAATAGATGGTGAAGGAGGCCGAGTTGATGGTTGCAACGTCAGAGGAGCCATCCGACGTCTGCGCCGGAGGCGCGTCTGTGGTGCCGCCGTCAGTGGCCTCATATGTGCCGGTCATGCCCGTAATGTTGAATCTGTTCGTGTAGTGAATAGTTGTAGTGTCTTCGCTTTTGGAAATGGCATAGAACTGGAAAAAGTACGGCCCACTGGCTCCTACTGATGAGATCTTGGACAGGTCAGCCGTGTATGAGCCATCCAAATCCGAGAGCGACACTGTCGTGACAAAGGCATTGTTTGAAAAACAGTGGATGCTGTTATCGGGTCCCGTACAGAGAAGGATGGTTACCGAGTCGAGCTCGTCGAGGGTTGGGCTGGCGCCAGAATCCACCCACGACAGCTTGACGTCGGCCGAAACGGCATAGGAGGACTGCGAGATTTCTCCGAGCGAGATATCACAGATGGAGAGCGTTGCCAGCAAGGCTGTGAGGAGGAGGCCTTTAAGCATGATAAATAGGTGGAAGTGTGGGGGTAGAAGGTTGAGGGTTGTGGAGGCAAGAAAGATTCTGCTAGGGCTCAACACAGATTTTGCGGTTTTGCAGTTTTGGTGGCTCGCAGTCTTACAGTTCTACTGTTTTTTCTGCAATTCGTTGACGGCTTGCAAAGTTGGCTGTGCAAAAGTAGTCTGGTGCAGGGGAAATCACGTGTACGTCACAGGTGTTAACGATAGTCGGTGGCGCTCTTCTTGATATGTGCAATTTCTTGGCCTGGATTCCTGCTCCAGGGCGTTGGCTGAGCACAGGTTTGTTGTGTGTATGTCGGCAAGATTCTCACAGCGGTGTGGCAGTGCTATAAATAATGGGACATTTATGCGCTGACGTAGGGCGCGTAAGGGGTTGGAGGAGAGGGAGGAGAAAGAGGGGGATAATGCGGAGGGATAAAGAGGAGGATAAAGAGGGGGAAAACAAATAAAGGAAGTGATTAAGTAAAAAGAGGAACAAATACGCGGAAGTAATTGTTGTGGGTAAAAGGCAGAGTCTGGTAGGTGGACTCAGGTACAGGCAGACTTCGAGGAGACTGCCGCTCTCCCAGCCAACGGTCTTGGACCTGGCCGCTTGGGCAACAAGCAGGACTGACGATGAGACAGGCTCAGCATCTCTCCACAAAGGCAGCAAGAATATTGTACTGATTTGCCTGGCATTCGCCAGTGCTACCTAGCATTTGCCTGTGTGTTTTGGAATTTGCGTGCCTGGCAGCACGGCGCGGATCGTCGCCGCACATGCCGCTCTCTAGTCTGCAGGGGTGACAGCCGCTGCGGTACAGGCACAACACTGGCTGGTGGTCCGACCGGAGCAGCATGCTGCTGCGCGCTCTAGCGCTTCTTGGCAGCTGAGACTCTGTCGGAGCCTATTTTCAGCGCCTGCTGAGGTGTGTGCTCTGTGCCTGCTCATCCAAAGGCAGTCGCTTTGCCTTGGGTCAGCCCGGTCTCTGGCTGTCCCAAGACCCCTGGCCTTCCAGTGGCCTTCCAGTGGCCTTCCAGTGGCACTCCCAGCCAGTAAATCCCAGCAGCGAATCTCTGGCCGCCTTAATACCAGTGAACAGCCAGTGAATACCAGCGAAAATATCCGCAACGGTAGACTCACTGTTTTTGTTCTAGCAGCCGTATAGAGTGCTTCTCTTCTCTTCCAACCCGCAGTTTGCTGGTGGTCCCAGCGGCCCAGTCACGGAGCTCAGAGCCCCACCAGCCCCTCCCAAGACAAATTTCAAATTTCAAATTTCGAACGACTCGTCGACTTTTCACCACCGACTTTTCAATGATCTACCTTAAGTCGTTGCTCAACTGTATCGACAACTCTGGTGCCCAGATTGTCGAGTGCATCAAAGTGCTTCGTAAGAGCCCCATGAACCATGCCTCCGTGGGCGACCGCATCGTGGTTGTCGTGAAAAAGGCCCGCCCGCTTCCGCCCAATCTCTCTGGCCAGGCCGCGGCGCAAAAGGTCAAGAAGTCTGACATTCGCCATGCTGTCATTTGCCGCACAAAGCAGCAGTTCCAGCGCCCAGACGGTACTATCGTCAAGTTTGACGACAATGCCTGTGTCCTGGTCGACAAGAACGGCGAGCCTATTGGCACCCGTATTTCGAGCATTGTGGCCAATGAGCTCAAGCACAAGGGCTTCAACAAGATTGTGTCTCTTGCCCCACGCACTGTGTAGGGCTTGAATGTAAATAGTGCATGTATTTAATATCTCTGAAGCGAGGGGCAGAGTCTAGGCGAAAGCCACTTTGCGCAAAGCAGACCTGGAGACTGAGCATTGCGTGTGCTCGGTCAGCCGACATGCCAATCCGCTATGCCAATTCGCTATGGCAAACCACCGTCCTGCCAAACTCTAAAACTCCATAACCGACACCATACTCACATCGTAAACTCAACATCTTTTTAGTGCCTCCTGGGCTAGGTTGGACGCTGCGACCCTGCAGAGCGTAAGCGCAGAGTGTAAGCACAAATTACGCAGCACCGTAGTTCTGCATGCCTCAGCCATTCTCCAGCCTGTTCTCAACCCTCAGCCTCAGCCCACTCTCCTCAGTATCCCTCTCACGCTCTTCCCTCCACCCTGAATCCACGTGACCAGTACCATATCCCCACGGCCCAAACTCTCCTTCACCACAATGACCTCTGCCGAAGCCAATATACAGGCCATCAACTACCACGTTCTGGCCAAGCGGGACCCGAAGCTGGCTCAGATTATCCACACATCGGCCATCTGCAACGTCTACCGGTTCAACGAGGACGATGGCGAATGGGACAAGCTGGACTTCCAAGGCCCGCTCTTCATCTATTCCCGGAAAGACGATCCAACCACTCCCTACGGCCTGCTGGTGCTAAACCGCACCAGCGGCACAAACTTTGCATTGGCCATTGTTCCCACCGCATTGACTAGCCCGGGCAATGTGCAGATTGAGGTGAAATTGGACGATCCATTCATCATGGTCCAGGCGGCGGATGGGGCTATGTATGGGCTGTGGATATTCAACGAAAAGGAGCGTCCGCAGGTCGAGCGCACTATCCAGTGGTGTTTGGATGTTAAGTGAGGTGTATGCGAATAGTGGCACTGGTTGCCTAAACGCATGCTTGGGCATTGCTGTAGACTGACCACGCATTTCTATATAAATCCGATATCGGCGGATAATTCGTCTGTAGCCTACAGTAGCTTGCGCGGTAGCTTGTATTCCAATGCAAGATCTACATGCTGCTTTTGGTAATAATAATTCTAAATCATTGTGCAAAATCTACAGGTTGATTTTGGTGGATTTAGTTTACATGATTATGCCAAGATCAGTAGCTTGTGTTAGAAAATTATGCCAAGATACATGCTATGCTTTCCCCAGTTCCGCTACAGTGTCTCCACAGCCTCAACCAACGGAGAGCCCTGGGCAGACACTGGCGTCGACGTGCCAGTGCCAAGCAACTTGCTTCTGTGAAACGACATATTGTCGCGATACGAAACATATTCCGTGTCTGCGTAGCCCAAGTACTGGGTGATTTTCGTGCTCTGGATGCCCTTAATACGGTCCAGCTCGACCGAGCTGTAGTTGACGATGGCACGGCCAATGGGCACGTCTTCGCCCTCAATGCAAATGTTGACGCAGGCCGACGTCGGAAACGTGCCCTCTATGCGCTTGACACCTGCTGGAAGAAGCCCCGCCTTATTGGAGCGCGTGATGGCGTTGGACGCGCCCCGATCAATGAATATGGTGCCCTTGGGGGAGCGGCCGTGCAGGATCCAAAACTTGCGGTCCTTGATCGGGTGGTCGCGCCCGACAAAGCGTGTGTGGTAGGGCACGTTGACTCCTAGCTCGTAATGCACGAGCTGCTCGTCCGGGTGCCGTTTGGAACGCTCGTCGTCAGTCAGTGTTTCCTGCTCAATGTAGCCCAGAATGGCGCGGATGTTGCCGGGAATCTCGGACTTGCAAATGATGGTACTGACCCCGGCTGACATGGCCAACTCGGCCGCGATCAGCTTGGTCGACATGCCGCCTGTGCCGACCTGGCTGCCGGCCCCGGACGACACGTCGACGTTCAGATCGTCCAGATTCTCCACCACCAGAACAGGCTTGGCGTCAGGATTCGTGCGGGGATTGTCTGTGTAGAGACAGTCCACGTCCGTCATGAGAAATAAATAGTCGGCATTCACCATGCCGGCGGTGATGGCCGACAGCGTATCATTGTCACCAAACTTGATTTCGTAAGCAGACAGAGTATCGTTTTCGTTCACAATAGGGATCACCCCCATGTGGATCAGCTCGTGCATCGTGTTGACGGCATTCAGATACTGGGTGCGGTCTGCAATGTCGTTTCTCGTCAGCAGGATCTGCGCGATTGGCTGGTCCAGCTGGCGGAACAGGTCGTCCCAGAGGCCAATAAGGCGGGCCTGGCCAATCGCTGCGACAGCCTGAACCTGAGGAATGTGTTTGGGCCGCCTTTCAAGCTTTAAGCGCTTGAGGCCGACGGCAATGCCGCCGGACGAGACGATAATCACGTGGTGGCCTTGCTTGCGCAGCGCCACAGCGGTCTCCACGATGAGAGACATGTTGGCGATGCGATGGCTCCGGGTTTCTTCGTCGCAGAGCGACGAGGTGCCCAGCTTGATGACGATTGTGTAGTGCTTCATGGCGGACTGCAGGACGGATGACTGAGTTTTGAGGGAAAAGTGTGGGTCACGTGAACCGGGAAGTGGGGTGGGGAAGTGGAGTCTGGAGTTGAGCGCGGAGATGGCTGGGTCGTTCCCCAGTCTTCTTTGAATTTCTCTGGTCTCTTCTCTTCCACACCCTTTGGACTTCTTTCCTCATTCCTTTTCTTCTGATCCTCGTCTCTTTCCCCTCTTCCGTATCCCACCCACCTTGCATCCCACTTCTCACCGATAGCTCCATCCCTCCTGCCAGTCACTCTCTCCTGCCACTCCTCCAATGGGCCACCTCATCACTGTGTCAACATGCAACCTCAACCAGTGGGCGATGGACTTCGAGGGTAACCGCGACCGCATCATTGAGTCGGTGCGCATTGCCAAGGCCCAGGGATCTGCCTTCCGCACGGGGCCCGAGCTCGAAATCACCGGCTACGGCTGCCTCGACCATTTCCTCGAATCAGACACGTTTCTGCACTCGTGGCAAATGTACCTGCAGATCCTGGTCCACCCAGATTGCCAGGGCATTCTTCTCGACGTGGGAATGCCAGTGCGTCACAACTCAGTCAGATACAACTGCCGCCTCATCTCCTACAATGGCAAGCTGCTGCTGATCCGGCCCAAAATGTGGCTGGCAAACGACGGGAACTACCGCGAAATGCGCTACTTCACGCCCTGGGCCCGCCCGCAGTATACTGAGACGTTTGTTTTGCCGTCTTTTGCCGCCGCGGTCGTGGGCAGTCGAACAGTGCTTTTTGGCGATGCCAAGCTCGATGTGCTTGACACCCAGTTTGGTTTCGAGACCTGTGAGGAGCTCTTTACTCCCCAGTCGCCCCACATTGCCCTGGCGCTGGACGGCGTGGAGATCTTCACAAACTCTTCTGGCTCGCACCACCAGCTCCGCAAGCTCGACACGAGAATGCAACTCATCACTGAGGCAACCAAGAAGTGTGGAGGTGTCTACCTGTACGCCAACCAGCGTGGCTGTGATGGTGACCGTCTTTACTACGATGGCTGTGCCGTTATTGTCGTCAATGGCGAGGTCGTGGCCCAGGGCTCTCAGTTCTCCCTGCGCGACGTGGAGGTTGTCACGGCAACAGTGGACCTCGTGGCAGTGCGCACCCACAGAGCAGCTCCGTCCTTCGGTATGCAGTCCACAATTGCTGCCAAGTACCCGCTCGTCACTTGCACAGAGGTCGATATGGGCTCTTCCCGCTTTGAGTTTGACCCCACCGTCTTCCCTACGCCCACGCGCGAGCTTCGCTACCACAGCCCCGAGGAAGAGATTGCTCTCGGACCTGCCTGCTGGATGTGGGATTATCTTAGACGTTGTCGTGCGGGAGGCTACTTCATTCCTCTTTCCGGCGGCATTGATTCCTGTGCAACATCCGTCATTGTCCACTCTATGTGTAGGCTCGTAGCTGAGGCCGCCAAGGAAGGCAACCAACAAGTTATCGAGGATGCCCGCCGCATGGCTAATAAGCAAGATGATGATGGCTGGCTACCCACGGACCCCCACGAGTTCGCCAGCATCATTTTTCACACATGCTACATGGGCACTGTAAACTCATCAAAGGAAACTCGGCAACGCGCAAAGCTACTGGCCCAAGACATTGGCTCATACCATGTTGACTTCAACATGGACACAGTTATAAGCGCCATCACGACCTTGTTCGAAGTTGTTACAGGCAAAATGCCACGCTTCAAAGTCCACGGCGGAACGCAAACCGAGAACCTAGCCCTTCAAAACATCCAAGCTAGATTGCGGATGGTGTTTGCATACTTGTTTGCACAGCTTCTTCCATGGGTGCGAGGCAAGCAGAATCTCGCCGGTTTGCTTGTGCTTGGCAGTGCCAATGTGGATGAATCGCTGCGCGGATACCTTACCAAGTACGACTGCTCTTCTGCTGATATCAACCCAATCGGTGGAATTTCAAAGACAGATCTCAAGTCCTTCATTGCTTGGGCGCGAAATAACTTTGATATGCCCATTTTAGAGGACTTTTTGACCGCCACACCCACAGCTGAGCTCGAACCTATTACACACACATATGTTCAGTCAGACGAAGCAGACATGGGAATGACTTACGACGAGCTGTCTGTATTTGGCAAACTCAGAAAAGTGGACGGTTGTGGCCCTTACTCCATGTTTTTGAAGCTCTACCACGTTTGGACGCCGGCAATGACTCCAGCACAGATTGCTGCCAAGGTCAAGCGTTTCTTTTACTTTTACGCCATCAACCGGCACAAAATGACCGTTATCACGCCGGCTTACCATGCTGAGCAGTACTCGCCCGATGACAATCGCTTTGATCTGCGGCCGTTCCTGATTTTACCTGGGTTCCCATGGGCCTCCAAGAAGATTGATGAGGTGGTGGCCAGGAGCGAGAAAACGGCTAAAGAAGAATAGAAACAATAAATAAATACACTTTTGGAGGCTACTTTTTGTGCTTGTCCGTCCATGATGGAATGTGCGCCACGTTGGTGAACTTAGCTGCAAAGTCTTCGAGGGCGACAGCCAGCTGCATTGAAACGTCTTCCTGAACAAAGTGGCCGCTTTCACGGAACACAATGAGCTGGTACTTGCCCTGCATTTGGCCAATAATGAGCTCCTTGTCCAGGCGGTCGGTACCAGCTAAAATGAGCAATCGTGCGCCCTTCACAGAAAGGAATTTGTGGCTCAAGTTGGTGAACCAGTCTTGCCAAAAACTAGACGTCTGCCCGAGATCGGTGCGCCAGCCAAAGTCACCGTTGTCTGTTTTTTGGACAACAGCCGGCACGGAAACACGAGCAGAATCAGCGTGGCGCAGCACCATGGTTTTGACGTGCCATTGGATGGCCTGCTCGATGGAGCTGAAGGACTTCGGGCGGCTGGCCAGGATAGCATTCATGGAATTGAGAGCTGCCAGCGCCGTGCCCTCGACAACATCAAGCGTAACCACGCCACTCACGTTTTGGAGCTTGCCTGTCAAATCTGCTTCAACAACGATAGCGCCTCCCAGACTGTGACCAACGAGAATGATCCTTGTCTTGTCAGACCAGTCCTTGGCCAGGTGCGCTTTCTGCACAACTTCGACCAGCTCCAAACTCAGCTGTTTTAGCGAATAATCGACTGGCACGCTATCCTTGGTCTTCCCATGGCCCCGCAAATCATATGTAAGCATTCCAGCAGTGCTCGCGGAATCGCGGAAATGCTTGTTGACCAGCGCATATGTAAGACCTGAAGAGCCTGCGCCATGAACACAGACAAAAAGCGTTCCGCTCGGCTTTGGTGGAGAATAGTAGCAGTTTATCACATGTCCCTCGGTCTTTATGCTGAAATTGCTATCAAAATACGCTTCCCACGAGAGCGGAGATAGGTCTTTTCGGCTACTGAAGGCCCTGGGGACGTCCAGGGCTGGAAGAGTGTCATTTTCAGCTTCCTCAGCAGCAAGTTCTGATAATCTAGGCGCCGCTGTTGAATCAGCCGGCGCAGGGGGCTTCTTGAATATCGATCTCCGCATTCTAACAATGTCACGTAGAAGGCTGGTTGATCAAGTAACTATAGGCTACTTGCTATTTCTAGCTAGTGGGACGATTAGTGGGTAAGAACCCGAAAGCCTATTCAAGCACAGCCGCACATCCCTGGAGTTGCAAGAGTGCATAAGTATTTTGTGCGCAGAAAGGTTTTGAGCCCTAACAAGACACCAGCTTGCGATTTTGTATAAATTCAACTCCTATCCAACTGCGCAAATCTTCTATATTTGTATTTCCACGGCCACAGGCCCAGCTTCTATACATATGCTAGTTTGAATAAATACTACAGCTACAAGCTTTTGTATCCCTGTGAGATAAGAAGCTCGATAACCTCCAGCAACTCGGGATTTGACTGTGACGCAGGATTGAAAAACTTATCCTCCAGCGTTTTGTTGAATAGGCGTTGCATGATCTTCACCAACAGCCCAAGACGAGCCCAGCACTTGAGACCCAACCAGCCGTCAATTACAAGACCCTCACCGAGAAGATCAACACCAATATGCTTGCCAAAAAAGGCAACGCCATACGCCGTAGTCGGCACCAAGCTGGTGACAAAGTTCTTGGAGGTATTGATCTGAGAGCCAAACGCAACAAAGCCCTTGAAATTCGTCTCCGCAAACATAATTGATCCTGGATGGATGAAAACGCGACCATGCTCGGTGAAAAACTTGATGCCTCTGCTCTCCGGATCCTTCTGCAACGCTCCAGCAGAACTGGATATAAATGTCTTTTCTGGCATTACGACTTCGCACAAATTGGGCGTCAGAGCGGCAGCAACCACGGCATCCACGAGATACTCCTTGTCGCTGTTGTGATCGGAAGAGGGAATTCCCAGCTCCTTCAAAACTGTCTGGTATTGCTTTCTGGCAGACTGTACCTCCATCATCTGCGGAATACTGATTTCGTTGTCACGCAGCCACTTGTTGGAGTGCTTGTTTTCTCTCCAAAGTTCATAAATCTTGACCCCGGCCACAATGTCGCCAACACCAGGCGCACTGAATTTGCTCAAAACTTCTTTTTTCAATGGCCTTGTGGACATTAGCGCAGCCATGGTTAGTCCTTTGTCTGTGAAACCGAAGATAGCCGCTAAGATGAGAATCTTGGCAAATTTAATGTCAGCTGGCACTTGGGAAACGAGTCGGCCCAGCGAAGTCAAGTCTCCATCAATAGTTTCCAATACTCCACTGCGAACCAGCTCAACCTTTGCAGCATTGAGAGCACTCAAAGAGGGAGGATCCATAGCCTCAGAGAGAAATTTGCTCGCATCGGAAATACCCATAGCTTTGACGGAAAGAACAAGCTGCGCTAATGGAGATCTTAGCATTTCCGGATCCGGGCGATCAATCATCTTGCTCCAAGTGGTGCGAGTATAAAGACGATAGCAGGTGCCTTTTTGAACACGTCCGGCACGGCCTTTCCTCTGTGTAGCAGCAGCTCTGGAAACCATTCCCTCAACAAGGCGAACGTTATTTGACTGTGAATCGTACACTGTTTCTTTGACAGTGCCGGAATCAATTACTGCAATAACATCGGGAATGGTTATGGAAGTTTCCGCCACGTTAGTAGACACAACCACCTTTCTGAAAGGAGTCTTGGAAAAAACTTTGCGTTGGTCGTTGGGGCTCAGAGATGCATGGAGTGGAAGAATACTGAGTTTACAGGGACTCTTCTCAATAGCGCGAATGGTTCTGTCAATCTCACTAGCTCCACTCATAAAAATGAGAATGGAACCAGGCCCATTCTCTCTATCAAGCTTCTCCACTAAAGCGGCCACAAGGTTGTAGTCAATAACACCTTTCATCGCCACAATTACTTTTCCGACGGAGCTTTGAGTCATGACATCAGGAATACCCTTGGATTCAGAGTCAAAACCATCCTCCTCATGCAAAGTCAAGTTTTTGATGGGATAATCAAAACCTGTTTGTAGAATGATGTCGTCCAGATAGTATTCGTCCACAGGGAATGTGCGGCCTTCGATATGGGCATGACCCAGCTTTTTGTTGAAGTAGTTTCTGAATTGATTGACGTCAACGGTAGCACTCATAAGAACCACTTTGATAGTTTTATTTTTTTTAATGAGGCGTTTCAGCAAAATAAGAAGGAAATCGCTGTCCATAGAACGTTCATGCACCTCATCAATCATGACGTGAGAAACATAGTCCAAAGCTGAAAGGTCAGTTTGCAACATTCTAAGCAGGACACCAGCAGTGACAAAGCGGATAGCAGTTGAATCCCTGCATTTGGATTCACCTCTAATGACATACCCCACTTGGTCTCCAAGCTCAGAATCGCGTTCGTCTGCGACACGCTTTGCCAGACCCATGGCAGAAATTCTTCTTGGCTGCGTACAAATGATATGAGACTCATGATGGCTGTCAAGAATGAATTGCGCCACCTGAGTGGACTTTCCTGAACCGGTCTCTCCAGTAATAAGCACCACTTGGTTTGCGTCAATTAGTTTGATGATCTCCTGCTTTTTCTTCCAGGCTGGAAGCTGCTGTCTTGCCCTGATCATTTCGTGGTAGCGAGGGGTATCAGGGACGATGTAATTTACAGGTGGAGGAGCGATCTTCCTCTTCTTCTTTGGTCCAGTCCTTTGCGGCGGCGCATGAATTTCGTCTACTCCGGTCACAGCACCGCTGATTGACGCCAGTTTGACTGGCTGTTGCGCAACGATTGCAAAGTTCTCACGTAACCATTCACCAAGAGCAAGCAACATGAAATCTCCACGGAGAGTATCACCAGCAAAAATGGCCATTTGGCGGACGATTTCAAGCAACACGTATTTGGGAACGTTATCAGCAGTCAAACCAATACCAGGAATATTATCGGGATACGAGAACGGGCGATAGAACGACACTGAAACGTTGTCCAGAACGACGGTACAACTATTGGGCTCGACAGTGACGTTGTCAAACATTCCTTTAAGACTATTGCTATCGTCTTTCCAGAATTCCAGTGTCTGCGGTGAGTCATCTCCAGCTGTAACGCGGGGTTCACCTATGAGAGCCACGGTTAGATTGGCCATAGACTGGGAAAAGGAGTTGCGCTCGAGCTCATCACGAACAAGGTCCTCGGCGTAGCCATAAGAGCGGATTTTGCGAACAGAATTTTCAAGAACAATGTCATTATGGGCAGAGACACCGGGGTACTTATTGATAAAGGTTTTGGGCAGATCATCCTCGGGTATGTGGATTAGGAGCCATTCGAGGGCGTCGCTGACATTGGATGCGTATTCGTATGCTTCCAAAATCTGATTCGGATGAAAGCCAAGCTTTGTAAGCGATGCAACCTGCTTTGCATCGGGTTTGCTCGCCGGCTCGAGCTTGGTGTATGAAAATCCGTTGTTACGTCTGATCACGTTTTCTGTGGCCAGACGGAGCTCTCGAGACATAGAAAACATTTGGTTAAAGCGAAGACGTCGCGGCTGCGTTGACCCAGGTAAAGTCTCTGTTTTCTCAGTGTTCTTGAGTGATATGTTGGCGGGAGCAGAGGTTGGAGCCTGCATCATGCTACGGATTTCCATCCGCTCCTTACGCTCCTCCGCAGCCTTGGACTTTTCAGCCTTCTCCGTCTTACGAGCGGCTGTCTTTTCCTTGTACACTTTTTCTCCCTCGAACGGATTTGGGGCATAATGATACTCCTTTTCAATGGGATCCTTCATCTCCGCCTTGACCAGATCCATTTTGGCCCAAAAGTCTCTGTGGTTGTGAGGGAGCATCATTTTTAGGTTTTTGAACGAACAGACTCTGTGAAGGACGTATGTCGCTGCAACGTGACGCGACTCCAGGGCCGTAGGCTGCGGTGGAATAATGTCTTTTGGAGGCAGAAATTTGATGCGCTCGACAGCACCTGATTTCGGGTTCTTGAGCCCTAGAGAAACGGAAGTAACAAAAAGATCTTTTCCTACGGGCCTAGCGTCATACTCGACACGCTCCCACTTTTGCTTTTGGGCATGCTCGTTGAGGAGAGTTGCCGGCAACTTGCCCGTCCATGACGAGGAGGCAGCGACAGTTTGGCGGCCTGCGGCCCTTTTAGCCTGGGCTTCTTTTTTCGCCGCTTCCTTGGCCTCTCTAGAGTTAGGGTCTAGATGTTTAGGCTCTTCCTTTTTATCATTCTTCTTCTTTACCATGGTGGCCGTGAAATTTCAGCGGGTCGAATGAAATTTCAAGGGGAGGCCGAGAGTGGGGGTGGGGGTGGGGGGGGTCGAGTGCGGCCTCACCGTTCAAGTGAATTTAGGTAGAGGGGACTTGCCGTGGACTGGAAATTTACAAAAGGTCCCTTGAGGGAACAAGGAAACATTTGAGGCACTTTCGGAGAAATTGCTCTGAGGCACTCAAGGAACATGATGGCCTACTCACGCCCGATAGCCGCCATCGGCGAGCCTACCTGGCAAGGCTGGCCAATCCCACAGCGCACAGCCGTACACCGCAAGGTACCAGAGCCCGTCCCGCTTGGTACCATCAGCCTGACTGATCAGCAGGAACAGCTGACGAATAGCGAGCAAGTACCTTCGGCGAAGCTGAGATTCGACGGATCTTCCTGACAACTCCCCGTCCGAGACATGACGATAAGCCCTCAGGAGCTCCACCTCATCATAGTGCCGAAATGAGCAGCGTGGCAGGGCGTGCTGCGAAGAGGAGTTTTGGGCAAGGTTGCATAGTGCCAATGCAGGGCTGACACGTGGCTCGGTTGAAAGGAGCTTGGCGCCTTGACTCTTGGCGGACCCAAACAATGTTCCAAGGCACATCTCAGGCATGCAGCACAAAACGCTTGTGTGCGGCTGTGCCAAGGATCGGCAGCGGGCAGAATAGCTGCCGGTGGTACGAAGGCGACAGAGTGCAGCGTCACAAGACCTAAAAAGGCAGGGCTAACCTCTGGAACCAGGCCAAGTGTTCGATGCGTCGGGAGGAATTTGGTCTAGCGTCCATGATGAAGCCGTGTCAGGTAAGAAGATGGGAATTGCGTGCCAAGGGATCGGCTGCGATGGTGGATGAATGCATGCTAGGGTTGTGGAATCCGGGGCCGTATGCCGATTATACAGACTAGGTGGTTGGGGCTGAGAATTTCTGACAAGGGAATAGTTGTGCTGGTTATCATTCGCACACGCTTCCGAGGCTAAGTAGTGAGGCCTCAACTTTCCCACATTCCAGTACTGCTCGTTTCTGAGAGATGCGGCCCGGCATAGGGAACTGACTCGCCCGGAATGGCGTGCGAGATAGCCAGAACCAAACTGCAGGTGTCAGGAGATGATGCTTGAATGTACTAGCAACCTTCTTGCATGACAAGGATCTATGCAATCTCTATTCCCCTGGTGGGGCCGGTAGGACGAGGCTCTGTGATTTGGTACCAAATCATAGCTCAGGAAGGTATTTTTTATCGCTTGCAGAGGAAAAAGCAATGTGCTGTGCATATCGAGAGGGACAGCTTGACAGCAGTAGATGAGGCGTTTTTCCATCGGGAAGGAGTTTGGGTGCGGCTGAAAGGCTGAGCAATGCGGACGGCGCGATGGCACAGTCGGCGGCTATCTAGTTATCTAATTGCTTGATACAGTATGCCGCAGCCATCAAGCCACAACAAAAGATGCCGAAGCAGACGGCACCCTGGCCATGATGGCCGTCCTGCGAAAGTGCCATGATTCTGTGGTTTGCTCGCGCAGTATGCCGAGACTCTGCCGAGACCCGGCATTTTGTCGGAAAAAAAATGCCGATGGGAGGGGGGAGGGGGGCCGGAGTTAAGCCGACGGGAGTCGGCAGGCTGGCTGCCGTGATGGGAGTTCAGATGTGGCGGCGTGATAGCGCCACCTGTCAAGAATGAGGCGTCAGGGTAACGGCTACACTCAATAGGGTCTGTGCGCCAGAGTGATAAGGTGCACGTGACCGCCGTTTGGGAACAATAATGTGGCGCGAGAAACGCCACCAGGGTGCCGCCGCTTGCAGGACCAGCCACTAGCCAGACGCACCACGATATGCCTGCCTGCGGCGTGAGGGCATTTCCCCACGTCAAGGGCGGATCGCTCATTGACAGGCTGCACATGCCGCCATCTGTTCCTCGCGATCCGCTCCATCAAGCCAGAGCGGCAGCAGCGGCTCAGGTGCGCGAATTTCAACATTTTCACGCCTTGCCCTGAAGCGGCTCGTAGAGACAAGGCAGCCGTGCCATTTTCGCTGTTCCTCGGCAATTGACATGAGGGCGCAGTAGCTGACTGGTATCTCACAACATTGTGACGTTACCTGTGGTTTCAGTGTGACGTTACCTGCCAAGCTGCGCGCCATTGTTGCAGGGATGGCGTCGGTAACTCAGGGCTCGGTTGATCCCTCAGCTATCGCGGCTAAGCAGGCGTCAGGCACGCGGCATTGTGTCAAGCACCCAATGGCTCTAGCTGGGTCCCCAAGGCGCGCGCCACCTGTTTTGGAGCAGCTGCCACCATTTAGAGGCAGGGTGCTTTTACGGCCCGGCTGCAGTTGGCATAGCGAGCGGATACGACTGGCCGTGTGCAGGAAGCCTGGGCGGAAATGGAGCGGGGAGCGGTGTTAGCGGCGGGACCCGCTAATGCATCCCTAGTAAGCAGGGCACTAGTCGGCCTGTGAGGCAGCGTGTGCGCGCCTGGCGAGATTCTTCTTGGAGCAGCACATTTGCAAAGCAGCTGGCGGCACTGGCGGCATTAGCGGCGCTGGCGGCGGATGGTACGAAGGGGGAGGCAGTCACTGGCGGGCGACACATGCGCGTTGCTTGGGCAGCCGTCTTTTGGGTGAGACAGTGAGGAGACTTGTCGCCTGCGTCGGCCTGGCTTACTCAGTTGCAGTTGTTTCCCGCTAAGCCTGGTGAGTGTGCCTGACAATTCCCGCTTAGCTGCCCTTACCACTGGCTGAGTCAGGGTTTGTCATGGGCCAGATACCACCTCGGCGCGCTGCCGCGAGGCATAGCTGAGTCAAGCGTGTGCAAGGAGTTGACCAATTGCAGGGGGGCATGTTGAGCTTGGGCTAGGCTGCACAGGAGGCCTGCTTCTGATTGAGGCAAACGAGCGGCAGGGCGATGGAATAGGCTAGCAGAGGAGTTCGAAGTGACAAGGGTGGGGCTGTGGGAAATGCAAAGCTCCCTTTCTTGCTCGACGTGGGGGCGAGATTAGCAGGAACAAGGCGGGTGCACCGGGAGGATCGGAGGGATGAGATGAGGAGGAGGGACTTGCGTGCTGTGCGGGCGGAGGAGCGGGAGCTGGAGGGCGGCTGGCCAAAGATTTGCGTTGTGCCTGTAACTCTGTGCGGTCCCGACCCGCAATGTCGGGTCTGAGCAAATAAAAAATTCCTTGCGGCGCCACACGCCACACTGAGAGATCGGAAACGCCGCATTACGTTAACGAGACTGGGCCATTGCTGACATATTGCCTGTCCTGCTGAGCCTCCCCCAGAGCCACCCCTCCGCAAGGGGAGTATTGCCGGCGGTGTGTGTGCGCAGCGTACCCAGCGTCCACAGGTACACTGGCGCCGAGAAAAAGGAGACAGGGCAGGTGTTGTCGACGGCAGGCGGCCGAAAAGGCGTCTGTGCTCGAAGCCTCACCAGCTGGGAAGGACAAGGTCTGGGCGAGTTTGACATGTGCGGCTCACACCGCCACGAGCCGCTTGAGGCGATCCGCTTCTAACAGAGGGTAGTTGTGGGGGTTGTGGAGGCGAGCTTTTCCGAGCTTTCCCTGGACTCAAAGAGCCACTGACAAACGGCTCTTCCAAAAATCGGTGGCAGCATGTCAGCATTGCGACGACGACTAATGTCTAGGACGCTAGTGTCTCGTCTTCAGCTCCCGTTCGGAGTTGCGTTCAGGCGCCGCGCGCCCCAGTGACTCCTCCCACCAAGAGCAAGTGTTGAATGTGCAACAAGGTCGGAGATAGTGCCCAAGAGTAATTCCGACTGGCCCCCTCCCACAGCTGGGGCTTCAAAACAGATCGCGGCGTTTCTTTTGCCCGTAACGGAAATTGCTTTTTTGGGGGGCCTGCTGCGATGGTGCCCTGGGGTCAGCAGCCCTCAAAGCTCGGCGCGCGGGGGTGCTTGTCCTCAGAGCTGAGCACACTCAAGTTGCCAAGTTGGTTGCCGGGTCCCGGACTCTTTTTCACTGGCAGAGACTGTACAAAAATTCTGTGATGCTTTTCAATACATTACTGAGTAACAAAAAGCTTGCGCTCGGCTCTAGTCATGGTTCCTTCCGAAGCCTTCCCCCTCGCGAGAATCTTCCAGGCCCCGCCAGAGGCCCAGTGATTGGCCATCACCAACGTCATGGCCCGGCTTGCCGGTCGGTCGTCTATATCCGCGCGCCGCTGCCGCTGCCGCTGCCGTCGGAAGTTGCTTTTGCCGCCCTGCCGCCTTCCATTTCGCCTACTGCAAGCAAGATAGTATTGCTTTTTCCCAACTGGTGCCAAATTCTGATTGACTGCGTTCCAAATTGGTGACTTTGTCAGCGGATGACCTAGTCCCGCTCGCCCTTATATAACCACGGGTTTTCCGTCCTGATTTGTGCATTCGATCCTAAATACACTTCCCTTCTGATTTTGGTCTATTTCCAACTCAAATTGGTCCCCCGTCCTACCTGGCTCTTCCTTATTGACAATCCCATCTAGCTTCGACCTGCCGCTCTCGGATAAAACTTCACAAGTCCGTCATTGCTGCCTTATTTCCATAACCCCGTTGTTATTTTCCACTTTGACAACAGCTACTCATTACTATATCTTTCACAATGCGCTCCGACATGTTTGCGCAAACAATCAAGAAGCGCCGGGTTGGCAAGGCTTGCGACGCCTGCCGTATGAAGAAGACTAAGTGCGACGGCAACCGGCCCTGCACAAAATGCCGCCTTGACAACAAGCTCTGCATCTACACAGAAAAGAAGCCCACCATAGAACGCACATTCTCCTCCTCCTACGTTGATCTTCTCCAGCGCCGTGTTGATCTTCTCCAGTCATCTCTTCGAAACCTTCTGGGTCACATCGCCAATGGCGATGAGCTGACACAATACCTGCCTACTGATGATGAGTTCAACGTCAATGAGCTGGCCACTAAACTATTAGGCGAGCGTGCTGTGCACAATCATAACCATGGACCTCGTTCTCCATCTACTCCTTCTGAATATGGCTCGGCTCTACACTCGCCAACCGCCCTCTCTGACCATTCGCTGGACCACAGCGACCTCGAACCTGGTGATCACATGGAAGCTCCGCCTATGGATCTGGGTCCTATTCGTGAAGATGATTTTGGTATTTTTGACAATGCTGCCCCGCCGTCCTTGCCTCCGTCTGCGGCCTCATCGCTCTCCTCGTTCGAGTCGCTCGAATCTCTTGAGTCCGCTGCGAATAACTCACCACTATCACATCAGTCACCGCCACTAC
Source organism: Grinbergsozyma bentonensis (assembly GCA_030561725.1). NCBI lineage: Eukaryota > Fungi > Ascomycota > Dipodascomycetes > Dipodascales > Trichomonascaceae > Grinbergsozyma > Grinbergsozyma bentonensis. The sequence goes on along the minus strand of JAKTYB010000043.1, from coordinate 65,246 downwards.
ATGCTTCGCCAGCTGGCAATGCTGCCTTTGTTCCTAATCTACCAGTGCTTTCTGCAGCTAGTCTGCAAGATGGTAACATGCAGGCCACTCTACAGCTCAAGCCTCGTTCGGGTCAGCCAGGTGGAGATCCCCAGATGCCGCTCGATCTGGATCTAGCTGACTTCCCCGCTGCCGATTACAACACTCTCGCCGGCTTTGACTCCTTTGTCAAGATGGAAGAGCTGGATGCACTCACATGGTAATTCATACACTCACCCCGTCACTCCCTCCCGCCTCTCTGCACCAGTCACTCTCTCAAATCCCTAATGTCTCCATGCTCTTTGTGGCATTTTATTTATCTGTATATACGTTGGTTCATACATTTTTAGATGGTACTTCTCTCGCAGATAGCTTGTGCTGTGGCGGTAATCAAAACATGCCCAATACGAGGTGTCGCCGCAGCAGCTGCTGTGACTGACACGGGGAATGGACTGCCATATGGATATCACAAGCCATAACATGGCACATTTTGCATGGCAGAGGCGGTGTTTACCATAGCCTGAGGTTTTAGTGTGCGGCGTTTTTTAGGCTGTGGCTCAGCGCTGATGGCCTTCTCGCCAAGCTCGCAAGTATGGGGGGCCTTGGCAGCGAGAGACCTGCCAAGACCCAAGAGCTATCCGACGTAGGAGGATACGTTCTCAGATGGGCAGGTCTAAATCAGACTTACTTGCCCTGCGTTAAAAACAAGTCGCGGGCAGCCAACCGGGTCAGTCGTGGTCAAAGAGGCTCTCATGCCGAAGCGGAGGCGGCTGCAACCAAGATGCGCAGCTGCATGGTGTATGGTCACGTGCCGCGCCGTTGGTTACGAAGACTAGCCGTGCATGCGCCAAACCCGGTAGTTAGGTGCACTGCTATTCGGACAAGCGAGGGCTACAGCGGAAATCTTGCCTACTTTGTGATAAAACTCCGGTGTTTAGCGGCGCTTCTGTGCACCTTGACGCAACTCTCTGTCACTGCACGCACCCCAGTCCTGTTTTCAGTGGCATGATGGTTCCCAGACACTTCATACCCGGCCACTGTTTGCGTTGAGTCGACTCATTAAGTGGCGGCGGCTAAGTAACTCCGAGCGCTTAGCCACTTGACCCAAACGTTAGTTTACTCGCAGTTTGACGGCAGAACATTGAACCTGACGACGTACACTACTCAATGCAGAGCAAAATCAAACAACACCAGGCTGGTGTTGCAACACCGGCTGGCTGCTACAGAACTTACAGATCGTCGTCGTGATCTACCCCTGCTGGGTCGCCTCTAGATGTTTTTTGGCCTGCCCTGCCGCGCTCTCAACCGGCTAGTGCTGGCTTCACATATCCCAATTAGTTCGTATAGTGATGCACACCCGTAAAAAACGAGAACAAGGGTGATCTAAGCGATAACGTGCATATTCAGCGAGTGGGCTTGTGCGCGCCACCGCCAACGGCACGCTTAGTAAAAGAGCTCAATTGCACCTCCGTCGGCAATGGGCTCCCCAGACAAAGCGTACTCGTTGCCCAGAGTCTCCGGCAGTTCTTCCCAGTGTCCAATTGATTGCTCCCAGCTTGTTTTGACTCCTATGCACCATGTCTCGTATTGGACATCCCAACACTAGGGCCCCGCATTGTCTTGGCATGCAGCACTCCGGGGCTGTGCGCGAGGAAGCACGCACGTCAGATTATTTGCAGGAGCCGCCCCCTGTGTGCGGGATCTCTCCGAGACAGGACAAACGCTTGCCAAGTTGAGACTTTTTATGCGACGAACTAGCCGATCAGAGACTTAAATTTCGGTGCTTCTGGGAGCTCCTCCGCCGCCTCACTCTCTCAAAGCCTGGGCGTGCGTCAACTAGCCCCCGCCGCTGCTGCACCTGCCTGGTTGTCATGAAATAACAAAGGCGCGCTGGATGAAACAGCAGTAGCTCAAGCAGCCGCAACAGAGTTGTGGCTGCAAGATTACAAGGGCAACGCATGTTGAGCCCTCTGCGAGACGAACAATTGGGACGGGTGCGTCGTGGGCGCTTCGAAACACAAGGGACCTTGGGATACAGCGCTGCCAGGGTTTCAGCCACTCTCGTCAATTGAAACACAGCTGACACAGGGGCAGCACACAAGGCTTCGGCTTACAGTTCGAGAGGGGAAACTCTAAAATGCCTCAGTCTGGCGACGATCATTGGTAGTGTGCCTCTGACTAGTGCTCGGACTAGCGCCCTGGCTAGTTCCTCTTAGACCTGCCCTCTAGGGGATCAGCATAAGATGAGGGGCAGCTGTGATAAAGATGCAGCGTTCCGCGCACAAGTACAGCAGTGGGGCTGTTGGGGTGCCACCAATTGGCCCTCAAGTCAGACAAGACTACTCACCCGGATGGCAGCCGCACACACTGAGGTAAATGACAGTAGTGTCAGTGAAGCGGGGCATGGGTAGCACAGCGGGTACAGACAGCGACGATCATGTAACTGCTAGCTTATGCCAAGTGGATGGTGACAGCAGAAATTCGGATTTAAGCAGTCACTCTCGCGGGGAGAAGAGATTGAAACAAGGCGAATGACGAGCATCCAGTATGTGCTGACAAGGCGAAGCAAGAAGTAAAAAAGCGCAGTGTCAGGGACGGACGGCCGGTCATGTTTTCAAGACTGAGTAGAGCTGAGCGAATAAGCGCTCGGCCTAAATAAAGCAGGATTAGGCGAGCTCTGCTGCTTTGGCAGCCCCAATTCCTTTGTCAGTGCCAAATCTGAATGGTCTGAGACTTTCTGAGACTGCCTCTAACAAAGAACCTAAAAACGAATGAGCTGAACAAACCATTTGCATAGGACAAGGCGAATAAGCAATGTAAGTTACTTTGAGGCTTTGGGCCCTTCCAATTGCCTTGTCGGTTTAGCTGCCTGAGTCCAAATGGAGGCTTCCCCAGAAACTGCCTCCCCCACCCACTCTTTGGACAATCTCGGACTGCGAATAATCCATAGGGAAGGCTAGAGTATGGAGTTATCCGCTACAACGCTGCAATTGGATAAATAAGCTTCACGAAAACCTGTCAGAGCTACTAGGTGAGCGGTACAGATTTTGCACTCTCTTGGGAGAGCGTCAGTGAGTGGGTGCTGCTTGTAGCTCTCAGTAGCCATCACAACTAGTCAAGACCGTTGTCGAGACGACGATGCCGAGAATAGCTATGCGCAGCTCGATGATACCGCGGAAGCTCACCTCGATCAGCTCGATATAGTGCATCCCTTCTGCCGGGCGAGCACGCACTTTGCATTTTTGGATTATTCAACAGCAATTCAATGAGCACGAAACAAGGCAAGTTTGAAGCATTCCCATACCCCTTCATGCCCACCGCGTGACTCTCTGCAAGCACGGAGCGAGAACTCCCCGACATTGCCTTGCAGGTATCGGAAATAAGCTAACACGTCTCCGACCTACCCCGCCTGAAGGAAACCTGGGACGCACTAGGACGAAAATGTTATTTGCTTCAAATGATGATCCGCCGCAAGAGACGCAAGAGCAATGGTCGGTGCGCCGCCTTCTTTGACCGATGTTTTTCCGACAACCCTAAGGCTATCTCTAGCAGTGTTGCACGCTGCGCGTCTTGCTGCTGCACACACACTCGCAGACATGCGGCTGTGCGCACCCGGGCTCTGGTCCGCTTGTCTCGCGCGTGCCACACCTAGCATGCCTCGGAAGGCGGCCCGGGCAACGGCTCTGTGCCTGCAAGATTCATCGCAGAATTCAGCAAAATTGCCTAACTACCTTGGTCCCTGTTGACTGAACCGCAATCATCCAAATTGGCAGGGCACTAAGTTCCCGCCTCCCTTCCGCCCACTGATATTCTCCTGCCAGCCACGGGTCGGCTTTTTGGCAGGACTTAGGGCCGACCCGACGGCGCAGTTAAAGGCGTTGGCCTTCGGCTAGGGCATCGCAGCGCCTCGCATGTCCACGTACCCAAAAGCAAACTCTCCCCTGTTCCACGCCTGCATCGCCCTCACCGACGCCTTCTCCACAGCCTCACTGTCTCACATCCCACGTCATAGCCTGTGCCCACTTAAATGGGGAAACAGCAAGCCGGAGGCCCGACCTGCACTACTTCTTGCAGACCGTTGTAGCCAGGAAGGGTTCAGCGGCATGTCGGGGCCCCGACATGCGCGGCTGCTTGCAGGCCGTTATAGCAATCAAAGTTTGAGCGTCTGCCTGACTAGGGCTCGTATGAGACGGGCGTTTCCAGCGCTAACCTGACCAGAACTCGTCTCGTGATGGGTTGCTTCAGGCTCGTGCACTAATGAGAGCCGTGCTCAGTCACCATGGCAGCAAACGGTCATAAAGCCTGTCCTAGAGCCAAAGTCCTCTTTCTGGTGGCGGAGATTCCGCACACCGGCGGGCACCGGAACTCCGAACTTTCTTGGATAAGTGCCGGATTCCACGCCTGAAGCTGAATAGACTCTACAGTAGATGCATGGTGTGATAAACGCTCATATTGCGGTTATTTATGGATACAAAGTTCTTTATTCACGGGGAATTAATCCCTAGGGAGTACATCAAGTACATCACCTCTAGATCGTTTCAAAGTGGCGCAGTGTGGCGCAGAGCTGCACTGCTGAGGGGCCAGTAACCACGGCACCATGTCATTTTGTGGGAGCCACTCGGCAGGGGCAAGTGCCGACTGCGACAGGCTCGGCCCTCGGTAGCAATAAAGTATCGGTAAGTAAGGGGGAGGAGACAAGTTTGAAATGTACCAGTTGTGGCACTATTCTGTCACTTTACGCTATTTTCCACAGCAATAACTGGTTTGCCCTTCTTAGCTGCAGTCTGCCAGCCAGCCCGCCATCGCCTCGGCTGCGTTATCCCAGGCCTCGGGTTATTTGACCCCCCACTTGCACATCTCCCAGGGTCTGTGAATTAACTTCTCTAATCAAGGTCACCTGACCTTCGGGGCACGGCCCCAACACACTCTACCTGGCGAACAACCTGGCTCTGGCAGTCCAGTTGCTCATACTCAGCGGCCATAGCCCCGGTCAAGAAACAGTGCAGTCCAAACTTACTCAAAAACTTGGTCAGCAGTGCATTCCATACTTTCCACCTTCCACAAAGTCTCAAGGTCCTCGGATTAAGTCCCTGCCAATACCACATTGAACGCCACGCTCGGCTCCAAGTGTATAGCCAATTCCATCCACGTGCCGGCGGGTGTTCCGCCAGCCGCGGTAACGCTGACAAACTGTCAAACCACATCCACCGGCCTAACGCCTGTCCCATGACTGTTTCTGCCTTCCCATTTCCTGCCCCTTCCACCTCTATTACTCAACACTCTCCCCCAAAAGGATAACCGACCCCTCTTCCCACCGTTTCCCCGTATTTCTCCCAACTTCTACCCCAGATATCAAAATTCCCCCTCTCAATACCTGCCCCATTGCCTCGGCCCTTACCTAATCCAGATTTGCCGAGCTTTCTCCCGCCGACTACTCCACACTTTACGCCCACTACCACTCTGCTATAAAAGGCTCGCTTACCCCGGATCTTCTTTTCCCCACAGAACTTTGTCTACCCCATATACAAGAACAAAACTAACTAGCAAAAAATGGAACGTCTTACAAATCTCAACCAGCACTTTGTCTCGAATCCTACCTCTGGTAAGGCCAAGATCACCGAGAAGCACGCTGACGATGTTGTCATTGTCGCTGCCTACAGAACCGCTCTGAGAAAGGCTGGCAAGGGTCTTTTCAAGGACTCAGACACCACAGACCTTCTGGCTGGCCTCTTCAAGGCCATCATTGCAAAGTCCAAGGTCGACCCGGCGCTGCTTGGTGACGTTGTCGTTGGTAACGTTTGCAACAACGGTGCAGGTGCCATGGAGCACAGAGGTGCTGCTCTTGCCGCTGGAATTCCGTACACTGTTCCTTTTGCCGCTATTAACCGCCAGTGCTCGTCGGGTCTTTCTGCCGTCAATGACATTGCCAACAAGATTATTGCTGGTCAGATTGATGCTGGTATTGGCGCTGGTGTCGAATCCATGTCCAAAAACTATGGCAGAGCTCCCACCGGCATCACCAATACCCTTACGGAATCTCCCGAGGCTCTTCCGGCTCTCACACCCATGGGTATTACCTCGGAGAACGTTGCTGAGAAGTACGGCATCGGTCGTAAGGTCCAGGACGAGTTTGCCGCCAAGTCATACAACAAGGCAGAGGCTGCTCAGGCTAACCACCTTTTTGACGAAGAAATTCTGCCCATCACCGTCTCTGTCTATGACGCCGAAGAGAACGAGAAGAAGGTCACTGTCTCGGAGGATGAGCCTGTCCGCAAGGGCGTTACTGCCGCCTCCCTCGGCAAGATCAGACCCGCCTTCAAGGAAGACGGTGCTTCCCACGCTGGTAACTCGTCTCAGGTCACTGATGGTGCTGCCGCTGTCATTCTCATGAGACGCTCATTTGCAGAGAAGCATGGTTATCCCATCGTCGGCAAGTACGTTGCCACTACTGTCGTTGGCGTTCCTCCAGAAATCATGGGAATCGGTCCAGCCGTTGCGATTCCTGCCCTTCTCAAGGCTCTTGACCTTACTGTGGCTGATATTGATATTTTCGAGATCAACGAAGCCTTCGCTTCCCAGGCCATCTACTCCATCGAGGAGTGCAAGATTCCTTACGAGAAGGTCAACCCCAAGGGTGGTGCCATCGCTATTGGTCACCCTCTTGGCTGTACTGGTGCTAGACAGATTGCCACTCTCCTGCCCGAGCTCAAGAGAACTGGAGGCAAGATTGGTCTGACGTCCATGTGTCTGGGTACTGGCATGGGCATGGCTGCGGTCTTTGTTCGCGAGTAATTTATTCTATATCTGAATAACGAATATAACATAATTGCAAGTCTGGAAGCCGTCAACGACCCCACCGTGAATCAGGGTTTATCAATTTATCTATTAATAACTATCAATGATCGGCTTCATCAGAAATGCTTATCTCCGTTCAAACTCCTTAGGTCTCAAGTTATACAGAACCTCTGCGATAGCTATAGCCTTTTCGTCTTCAAATCGCCGGCCACATACTTGTAGAGCGATTGGTGTCTTGTCGTAGAGTGTCTTGTCATAATATGACTGGGCGCGCTTGTCCAGTTCGTTGAATGGCTGCGGGAAGGGGAATTCGTCCTGCTCCGACATGTAGCCTAGAGGGACGGCAACTGAGGGAACGTCGAGAATGTTTTGAATACCGCAGTAAGAAATGTTGCAAGCCTCAAAATCAGCTCGTGGCATGTTGAAAGCACATTCACCCCACACAGGAGCAATCCAGACATCGACAGCGCGTCCAGATGGCGAGTGAAGTGAATCGAGATAGGAGGAGAACTCCTGCTGAAAATGGTACTTCAGTCTGGCTTGTTCCCAGTGGTCATTTAATGTGATTGGAGAGAGAGTTGACATGCCGTTTTCAGTGCCAATGAGTCCATCAAGAATGGGCTCGCCCGAAAGACTGCAGTGATGCTTGATCCAGTCCAGACCATCGGCCTCGATGATAGCGCCCAATGTCTCGTACATAGCAGTGAAGTTGCGCGGCTCAACAGGTACGGTCTCATGACCAGCAGCCTCTAGATTTTGTTTTATGGCCTGTATCAGAGCAATAGTGGGTGGATGTGGGTGAACGTAGCCATTATCGGCAAGGATGCCGATGCAGAGAGATTGAGAAGGCTGGAACTGGCGCCATGGCACAGGAACACACTTGCTGTCGATCTTCCACGGCTCCGCAGCAATTACAGTGCTGCAGAAGAGTTCCAGGTCCGCAGCCGAGCGAGCCATAGGCCCAAGCACTGATGGCACAACAAGCTGATCAGGCATGGAGTTGGTGACATTTAGGTAAGGCATGCGGCCGGTGGTCGGCCGGAGGCCCCATATACCCTGGATGGCGGCAGGAGAGCGTATTGATCCCGCGATATCTGTACCAACGCCAAGGGGCGACCCCCAGCCAGCAATTAGCGCTCCTTCACCGCCAGAAGAACCGCCACAAGAAATGTATCGGTTTAAAGAGTTGAGAGTTTCACCATGGATGTGCGAGTAGGTGAAGCCCGACATCATAGCCATGGGTACCGCTGTCTTGACGTAGACGACGGCGCCGGCATTTTTCAGAATTGTCACCAGAGCTGAGTCACTGGTCGCAGGCTTACCTGTGAGCCCAACAAAGCCAATAGCTGAGTCGACACCCTTGATGTTAAATTGGTCCTTGAGAGAAACAGGCACGCCGTGGAGCGGGCCAAAAGTTTCACCGTTGTGAGACAGTTGGTACTCATCGAGAGCCGCTGCAGTTTCAAGAGCCTCGGTGAACAAGATTTCGCTGAGGCAGGCTGTGAGCTGGTGAATTAGGGCCGCAGCATGGCAGAAGGCAGTTGTCGCCGTTACCGAAGAAATTTTGCCAGCAGCGATGTTGGCAGCGAGCTCACTGGCTGTTAGTGTGATAATCCGAATCTCCTCTGGTGTGAGATATTTCATAAGTACATCATGAACATTGCGGGCCTCTGATGGCGATGGGGTGGCAGCAAGGCGCCATTCTGAGGGGATCTTTGCAAGAACAACGGCCTTCTTTGCCTTTCCAACCTCTACGTAGGACATGACGATAAGGAAGGATCTGACTGGCGAAGCCAGTCAAATAAGCGCACAGTTACAAGCCATTTTAGCCGCCGGACCTCGGAGACTCGAGAGTGCGATTTAAGGGAGTGGGGAAAAAACGGAGTAGAAAATGGGATAGCAGAGTACGTGATACTACATAGCGCAAGCTGAATATAAGTCCCTGTGGATGCAGGCTCTTCATTATCCACTGCAGCTGGACTCACCACTGGATGTGATAGCCGCCCTCGGTCGACAAGCGGCTGCGACACTGGGGGAAGGCTGGCCCGAGCTGTCAGTGACCCGGGCCGAGTTTAAAATGGGGCAGTGCCCCACTTCCGGCTCCCGGCTCCCACACAATCCGGTGTGGCAGACGCTGCTCCAAGCGGCCCGCTGCCAGCCCCTCACATGTACGGAACGCTAGCCAGCCAGCCACCTGAAACGGGCTGCCTGCAAAAAGAGGGTCACGTGGATGGTGCTACAACAGCACGCCTGGCACTGCGGGCACCTCAGGGCTATAGGTACCTCAACGCCTCCGTGACCCTACTCACAACACATCCCACCGGGCCTTCCCGCGAGAATATGCCCCTGAGAAAACTTTTTCTGCGCACGCGTCTGTCGCCCTGACGTGCGCTCGGGCCACACTCGCAATTTTTTTTCTCCCGGCTTCGAAGGCACCACGTTCCACACACGCAATCCTGCGGCATGGTGGGAAACCACCTGGTTCCCGGCCGCGACTGGGGCAATGCACCACCACACAACTACCCGGCCACCCTCCCACGCTTCCCTAATCGGGGCAAATTAGCTCTGCTCCCCTTTTGGGAACATGCCGCCTGCCACTTCCAAAAACCTTCCCGGGGCGCCGTCCGCCGTTTATTAAGAAGCGCTTCCCCCGGTCGCCAGACCCCTCCTGCACACCACTTGGTTCCCCTCTCAGCCCGTTTGTAGTTTAAGCGCGTTTTGTGGAATATTAGCCAGTTCGTCAACACCCGCAAAATCCTTTTTTAATATAAAAGTTGCCCGAGCCGAGTATTTGGGCCTTCTGTATTGCCGATAAACACAACTAGTGAGCGAGGCAGAAAAAACCTGAAAGAATTTTCAGCGGAACCTAGAGAATATCTGGGATCGAAAGCAAAAAAGTTTCTCATCATCTCCTGCCAGTGAGATTCTAGAAAACTCTGTCCAGCCTAGCACCAGCCCGCAGAATTACTTGCTGAGCCTGCAAATTACCACCATGGAAACTGTATCCATCCCCAAAGTCGTTATCCCCCCATGCTTCATCAATGACCCTGCGGTTTTGAGCCAGTGGAAATATGAGTATCGCTTCTGGGCACAGCATGTTCAACTTGGCGTCTTTGTCGGACCTCGGGCCATGCTGCGTGAGCGTGACTTTCTGGTCAACAACAATATTCGCACTTTAATCTCTTTCACAGATGACGTCTACACATCCTCTGGCTTGTGGCGCAATCACTACTGCGCCGACGGCTCGGAATTTAACTGTATGCATATCAACCCAGGGTCGAAAACGTCGCTGACTGGAATGGTGTCTGATTTCCCGGCCGTCTGCCAGGCTATCGACGCTACGCGCGCTGCTGGCGGCTGCACGTTTTTGTTCTGCGAAACTGGCAACGACAAGGCGGCGGTGGCTGCAGCTGCCTACCTTATTTATTCTGCTGGAATTTCGGCAGTGGACGCCATCCAAACTGTCCAGCGTGCACGGTTTTCGGTGACGCTTAACGAGCCTATGAAGTACTCTCTGTGCACTTGGGAAGAACTGTGCCGGGCACAGGCGCAGGTGGCTTGTGCTGGTTACTCCCCAGGCCAGGAAAAGCGTCGCCAGACGGATGATGACGAGGATGCTGAATACGACTACTATGGCCCTGCCAACAATGAAATTGGCGACATGGGGGATATGGAACCGTCTTATGGCGATTATTACGGTAACACGGTTGACTGCGTCAGTATTTCGTCGTCGATCGAGCAGTCTGTCAAGCGTCGTCGATCCGATGACGATTTGAATGATGATGCTTGCATGTAGTTATATATAAAGGTATTGGGCTAGATATGACTTGGTCGGCTTCTAGGCAGAGTCTCAACTCTTTGTGCAAAGCAGGCATGTGCAACAAACACCTGGTATGCAATTCAACAGTGCGGAGTCATAATGACCTAAGTAACCTCGCAATCCGGAGACAGGGTAGCCCATGTAACCCAATAGCCTGGAGTTGAAGGCAAGTCCACAGATTCTCTTCTAACATAAGCAACTGTCAACTCCAAAAAAGCCTCCACGCAAAGTCTCAATATTCTATTATGCGATCACAATCTACTCCAGGCAGAAATGCACTATATACAAGTCGACACTACAGAAACGACTAGCCCTGGCGCTGCTTATGTTTGGAGTTGCTCTTGCAGTAGACATATACACGGCCTTTTCTCCGGACGATGTAGCAGTCTGAGCAAAACTTTTTAACCGATGTCTTCACCTTCATTCCGCGCACAGCCATGGCGAGCGGTTGAGGGGCAGCGAAACGAGGCAGCTGAGCAGCTAGACCTACAGTAGGACGAAGCATAGGGCGCATCGGCACTGAAAGTGCGGCGGTCCTCGGGAGGAGCGACACTCCAGCTCGACAGAAGAAGCTCATGTGAAATTTTGGAGATGAATGTGGGAGTGAGCCAAGTGGGAGATCCACCAGACAGTCTAGTGGGTTCTCTGGGATTATTTTTTGAAATTCAGTGACTGGACCAACTGGACACCGGGGCTCAAGTTCTGCTTTGCAAGTGCAACAACTCCCAGTAGAACAAGGGCTCGAGAGGTAGGCATGCGCCGCCATGGCACTTCTGATAATATTAGGTGGTGCCAGTAGATACAGACGTGGCAGGAGCACTCTCAGAGTTTGTTTGAAGCTTTCAGTCTATTCAAGTGACATGGTTGTTTGCTACTCCAATGCCGCACACCTGCCTTAGGCCATCATGCGCCGCCAAGCTGCACCACGAAAACCCACCACTAATATGTCGACTTAATGTGTCAAGTTGGGGAAATACAAGCCTCATGGCGGGCTCTGGCGCTCCAGCCCCATTCCAAACTGAATCCGAGACTGAAAGATTCAATACTGCCCCAATACTCTCTATAGATCTCCCTCTGCCCAAGATACTCCGCCAGTCCTCAAACCCTGCCTTCCCAGAACTACGCTCAGCCCCCATCCCCACCCCCGCTCAGCCTCCTCGCGCCAGCAAATGACCCAGCCCAGTTGCGCCCCACAAACCACCATCCTTTCTCACCGGCACTTGCCACCTTTTCCAGGCGCCTCTTTAAATCACACCGGGATTCTCGGAAAAGACAATGAGTTTCAAGGGCTTCACCAAAGGTGTTGCGAGGGTAAGTTTGTTTGTTTATTGGGGGGATTGGATAGCATAACGCAACCATCCAGCATTTTGTTTCGCGAATGCTCGCAACTTGCCAATGGCAAGCCAGCAGGAAGCGGGCGCACAAACGGGTAAAGACAGCTAGCTGCATTCAGCTGTCGAGTCGTTTTCTCACCAGCTTGGCAACTGGGAAGTTACATACGAGATGCTTATATGTAACTTCGCCGTGACGAATGCCGACCCTCATATATGCCCATCTGTTATCCATCACTCTATCCCTTCCCTTCTCTTCATGAATCTAACACAGGCCCCACAATCTATCAAACAAAAGTTTCATATCGGCCAGGTCACCCAGGACCCGGTCTACATTGATGCTGAGCGCCGCTTCAAGGAACTGGAGAACGAGACCAAGAAGCTCGCGGAAGAGTCCAAAAAGTATTCTAATTCTATCAATGGAATGCTCAAGCACCAGATTGAATTCTCCAAAGCTGTAGAAGAAATCTACAAGCCTATTTCGGGCAGAATGTCGGATCCTGATGCCGCCAAGCCTGAAGGCAATCCCGATGGTATCAAAGCATGCGAGCAGTACCGTGAAGTTGTGAATGAGCTCCTCACCCAGCTAGAACCCGAGTTGGCCATGATTGAGACACGTATTGTGGCACCGGCCGAAGAGCTCATGACCATTATCAAGGCGATTCGCAAAATGGCAACCAAGCGCGATCACAAGCAGCTTGATCTGGACCGCCACCAGAGTACCCACAAAAAGTATGCCGAGAAGAAGGAGCGGTCCATCAAGGACGAGGAAAAGATGTACGCGGCAGAGAACGCTGTGGAGCTGGCTAAGCAAGAGTATGATTACTATAATGAGATGCTCAAGGAGGAGTTACCCAAGCTCTTTCAGCTGGAGGCCGATTTTATTCGTCCGTTATTCCAGTCCTTCTATTATCTCCAGCTCAACATTTTCTACACCATCTTTATGCGTATGGAGGAGATGAAGATTCCTTACTTTGACATGACCTCGGACATTATTGAGCACTTTAATTACAAGCGCGGCAACATTGAGGAGGTTGCTGACGCCATTCCTCTGACTCACTTCCGCATAGGCCACGCCAAGGCCAAGATGGAGTTGACAAAGAAGCGGTTTGGCAAGGCAGCAGAGGCTGGAGTTGGCGCTGATACTACCGGAAACGCTGCTCCGCCGCCCTATCAGCCCGGCCAACCTAGCTATGGCCAGCAACCTGCTTATGGCCAGCAACCAGCGTATGGCCAGCAACCAGCGTATGGTCAGCAACCAGCGTATGGTCAGCAACCAGCGTATGGTCAGCAGCCTGCTTACGGTGCTACCCCAGCTGCTACTCAGCCCGCGTATGGTTCAGCCTCGCCAGCGGCCCAACCCGCGTATGGCCAGCCTGCGACGACAGCTGCTGGCTACCCAAATGAGAAGGCTGTCTATCAGGCACCGGGAGCTGCTCCAGCTGTAGCCTCTCCACCGGCATACGGAGCTGCTCCGGCTGTCTCCCCCGCTGTGGCGGCACCTGCCGCCGAGTACTGCACAGCTCTGTACGACTATCAGTCGACGACGCCTGGAGACTTATCTTTCACAGCTGGCACGCAGATCCAGGTTGTCAACAAGGACCCCAATGGCTGGTGGACGGGTATTCTCAATGGCGTTCAGGGTGTCTTCCCTGGTAACTATGTTCAGTGAGGCTAGAACTCAATATATTATTGTGCATGGAAATATCGCCCAGCGCGGCGCGACCTAGGAGCTGACTGTGACTGGGGCTTGCCTTCTACCCCGCAGCGCTCGCTGTCGAAAAACTAAAAATCGCCCGAAGAGCAGGGCAGCGAGCACTGAGGGATTCAAGGGTAAGCTCTGGCTGAAGGAAGCAACTCCAGGCAACACTTTGGCGGCAGTCACTAGCACAGCCGCTCAACGGAAACTGCAGCACAAATTGGGTTTGTCGGCCTTCCTGTCCTGGCCAGAGATTGTCCACTTTTGGGGCTGGCGGTTTAGTGCCAAACTTTGCCTGGAATGTCTCCCAAGCCGGCGGTCACAAATTAGGGATCCTGCATTTGTGCGTGCTGGTGGACGAAGTTGCCGAGGATGGCAGTGGTTGGCTACGCGGTGTGCACACGAGTGCCGACATAGCCGAGGGGGGCGCAGAGACGTTATTGCTGCTGTTTGTCAGTCATTTCGGGAGGGAAGTTCCGGGTCTGCCGCCTGCCCTGGTAACAGCAAAGGCTCAGGCAGAGGTACTTGGATGGCCCTCAATAACGAGCCAGAAAATTTGACGCCGACGCACTAAACGGCGTGTCAGCGGGCCAGAGCTGCATTATGTGCCCTACCATATGGAGTGAGATAGCGCACTAAGAGAACTGTGGGAAATCAGTTTAGGGTGGGGGAAGGGGGGATGGCGGCAGGATCAGGGCCTTGTATTTGCCCGTTCGAGCCATTATTTTTTCCAGTCCCATAATATTCGAGAAATTGCCCCTGCTGCAGCCCGCACAAGACCCACCTACTTGGTGCTGCACGTGAGCAGCGTTTTTTGTGCGCCTCCTCCCAGTGGCGGCACGACGTTGTCGCCGAGCGCCGCCTGCGCAGCTGTACGCTGAGTCCAAGTCTGCTGCCAATGCCCCAATCCGACCTAACAGGTAAGAGAGGAGTTCCAGTCTAGACATTACTGCGATCAGCTATACAGCGGTATAAACGCACATGCCAGCTGTACCCTGTACCTCTACAATTTAACAATAAATTTTACCATTTCTTACCCTCCACCACCCCCTCCCCTGCCGGCCTTCTCCTTTCATCGAACCGACCGTTGACAAGTCCCTTCAACATATCTCTCCCCGCCAACCCCAAAACGTCACCCCCTAAAACGCCGTCCCCCACATACGCCCACCAGCGGCGCTCGCACTAGCTGCAGAAAAAACACCCACTTTCTCAACCCGCATCCCTCAGTCCCTTTACTAGCGACCTTTTGCACGCTCGGTCACTCCCTCCCTCCTACTCCCTCCACCAAAACTCTTTTCCCAGCGCCAGTGCGCCCAGTTCCTGGGTAAAACGCACCCAAGCTCGCACTCCCAGCAGCACTACGCCTCCGCGTTTGGCCAACTTCGGCCTGGCCATCGTTCCTATTTTTATTATTATTCTTCCCCCGCCACTCGGGGCTGTGTTCTCTCTCTTGTGTGCTGCCCCTCCCGCATCTCATCTGCCTCCACCAAAAAAAAGACAAGCGCTCTTTTTTGCTTGCACCAACTATTCCCAACTTTCTTTCGTCGCCCCTGGCACTTTTCCTTAAGCTTTGGCCACCGTTTCACCTTGTCTCTTGCGCTGTTTTACACTCCTCGCAACGCTAGCAAGCCAGCTCGCCAGCAAACCAGCTCCACTGCCATTAGAGTGCACAGGCCACAACGGCTGCTGACTTCCGCAACCAAGTACCGCCACAACATCCACAGCATCCACGGCATTTACTGGCATCCACTGACGTCGATCTGAGTCTTATTTCAACTCCATTCTTTCCATCCTCACTCCTTTCCTCAGCTCACTGATCAAGCGACTGGAGCCTGCTAGCAGGTTGCCCAACCCAAAATGACCTCCACAGAGCAATCCACTACCAGCCCAGTGCCTTCCGGGAAACTCTCTCCTTCAGGCTCCTCCCCCAGAAGCAACGCCCTTCTCTCATGGTGGAAGCAGTTCAAGCAGCGACCAGAGCAACGGGACGTGCCGCAGCGTCCGAGAGTGCCCCATATGAGCCACTCCTCGGGTGCCATTCCCAAGGTCCAGCTGCCCGCTTCCTCTGGCAGCCAGCAGCAGGCCAGCAGCAGTGACTATTTTGTCTTTGACGTGGCGCTCGACCGCTCCATCCAGTACGCTAGAATCCTTATCACGCTTCTGGACGAAGACGGGGAGCGTTTCGTTTATGGCAAAATTCCGCTCGTCGTGGGCAAGTGCGGCAACTTCCTCAAAGCTAACGCCTTGGAAACGGAGTGGATTTTTCGCAAGTCGGGCTCGGAAAAACGCATCGTCGAGCTCAAAGACATCTTCAATACACCGCCAAAATTCGGCAAGGAAATCAACTGGAACTCATTCACTGTCCACGACGCGGCTACGGTCCTACGGCGCTATCTCAGCAAGCTGCCCGAGCCAGTCATCCCGCTCGAGGTCTACCAGGACTTTCGACGGCCACTTCTCGATCGGCCAGACATTATGGAGTATCTTGGCCACAAGGAGGAGGTGGAGAATCAGCGCATTAAGCAAGTTATGAATGCTCAAAGCCCTTTATCCCCATCAATGTCGAACGACGGCACCATCGCCGCCGCGGCCGCTGCTGCAGCCGCCGCCGATGATAGCAGCAGTGGCTCGGCACCCGCAGAACCTACTGCAACTGCCGCAGTCTCCTCCTCCCCGGCCACATCCTCCTCCTTCCAATCCCCTGTAGTCTCTCCAGCCGTCGAGCCAGTTAAATCCGAGGAACATGGCGTTGCCATCACCACGTCAGCGGAAACCCCAGTAGTCCGCGTATCGCACTCCCCGCAATCAGACCGTGGCTCCAGCCTCCTATCTCACGAAGAGGAGGAAATTCTTGACCCACAACTTCGCGATTCCATCGAGAAGACAATGGAAACATATCAGAACCTTATATCGGCTCTTCCCACCCTCAATCGCCAGTTGCTCCTCTATATTCTCGACATGCTCCATCTGTTTGACGTCAACTCGGACTTCAATCACATGCCCTCGTCCAACTTGGCAAAGATTTTCGCGCCATCGCTCTTATCGCATCCAGATCATGACATGAGCCCAGACGATTACACGATCAACCGCTCAGTTATACATTTGTTGATCAAGCATTCCTCAGCTCTTTTGCGCAGGATGGAAATAGAATCTAAGGCCGAACACGCTCGCCGCAAACAACAGGACGCAAATGGTCTGCTATTGCCGCCTGAAAATCTTATTGTCACAACCACCAATGGTCGTCCCCACTCGCGGTCAATGTCTAGTGTCAACGTTCCAAATACGAACTCCGCTCACCACTTGCTGCATCAGCCCAACCTTTTACCGCCTCGCGCTCCCGCCATGGCCAACGTGGCGACCGCTCATCGCAATAGAGTACCCTCTGCGTCGTCAGTCCAGTCTGGATCTGCGTCAGTACTATCTTCGGGTTCTGACAACTCCAACTCCAATCCTGAACTGCTCTCTACAACGTCTGGAGGCGACTACCACTCGGTCAATACCCATATCTCAGAATCCTCGTCAAGCCCATCCACGATGGAACGAACAACGCGGCGTCTATCTGCACTCTTTCATAAGCGCTCCAACGACAATATTCATATTCCAGCGTCTGTTGAGCCATCAATTGATGCTACTCTCGCATCCGCCACGCTCACTCCCACCTCTCCTAGACTCGCTCCGCCGCATCTTCATAGCAACGACTCCTCGAGTAGTATAGCGTCAAAACCGTTCCCAAGCGTAGACGAGACGTTCTCTGACTTGGATTCTGACCGCTCTGGTCGACGATCACGCAACAATTCAGAATTGGGCGATAGATCGTCTCGGTCTCCCCGCTGGCGCCAAGCCCTTTCTGCTACAATACCTGGTTTGCGCAACCTGTCTCCATCACGTCATAGTGGCGGCAGTAGCCACTCTCCGCCGGCTTGATGCTGTCTTTAAAAGATATGTATATGCACATATGTTTGGTCAGGTGTACGTGCTTGTATAAACTATAAATTATGGGATTAAGGATGCTTCTTTTATTGGCCTCTCTTGAACCGTGTGTCGTCTGGATTGAACCCACCCTCCTCAGAGCCATAATGAGCCCACTGTGGGGTCGGTGAAATGTAATCCATCGGTCCGAATTCCACACCAGCCTCAAGCAGTTCAAAGAACTTTTTGTAATCAATATGTGTATGCCAAACTCCGTCTATCTTGAATCTCTTTTGAGCAATCAGGATACAGCATGAATGAGCATGCTCAGCGGCAATACCGTAGTCCAAGCCACGCTTTTCGAGAGACAAATTGAAGGCCTCAGTAAACTCCTTGACCTCTTCATAAAAAGGGACATTTTTCATTGTAAGAGGGTTTGTCTTGGACGCGCCGCAAAAGGTCACGCCCTTAATTTCAATAAATGCAGGACGGGCCTTTTCAACCATATCAGCATATCCCTCACAGTCATCGATGTTGAATCCTTTAACGAGTGTGAGTCTGAATACTGTACGCTGGTTAGACTTTTCTCTTAGAATCTGCAGGCACTCCTGCATGCGCTCCCAAAAGTCACGGTTGAGGGGACGGTCAATGGCTCTTAAATCTTCTTTGTTGGATGCATCAATAGACACGTAAAGCTGAGTAACACGCTTCAGAGCACGAAGCTCATTGGGATGTTGAGCGTTGCATACCAAGAAAGATGAGATGTGCTTGGCATGCAGAAGGCGCAAAAACTCGTTAATATGCGGGTAAAAGATGGGCTCACCCACAAGCGAGAGGGCACAATGCTTCACTGTAAATGCTTCAGCGAATCGGGCAGCAACCACTCCTGGAACACCCCTGAGCTGCTTAATCTTCTTATAATGGCCCTCGAGAGCGCCATCCAAAATGTCTTGTGGTTGATCAATCTGCCATCTCCATGTTGTGCCGACGGGGTTGGTACCATGACGCCAGCAAAAGACGCACTTATTGGAACAAGACAAAGACGGGGTGGTTTCCATGCAGAGATGAGAGCGAATACCGTAAAAAGAATATTTGTAACAAGAGCCGCGACCACGAAGAGCGGATTTAGTCCAGCGGCAAATCTTCACGCCAGAGTGCGAACCCACAACGGTATAACCTTGCTTAGTCAGAGATGCATAGGTAGGACTGTCTTTGGCGACCATTTGCTTCGCGGGAGCCGGTTGTTTGGGCTCTTTGCTAATACTTCTGGTCATCATCTTGCCCATATCCTCAACATCTGCCACCTCATCATCAAATTCCTCCTCTGAATCGCTGTCAGCCACCGGGTCCATCTCAACGGGTGATGGATTCTTGAGAGCCAAGGCCAAATGCTCAATGTATTCAGCAAAGGCCTCGTCAAGCGTTGTCTTGACACACCCTGTGCCACATGGAAAAAATCTGCGTGCTCCAAGCTTACCCATCAGCCTATCGACCTGCAGAGCCTGATAGCAAAAATTGTCGGACCAATTGACAGAGTCACCTAGACCAAACACAGAGAAGCCGTCGAGCTTTGAAAGAGGGCGAGAATCGATGCGAAAATCGTTATAGGTCTCTTCAAGAGTCTGAATGAAGTAGTCAAGAGGAGACTCG
This sequence comes from Grinbergsozyma bentonensis, assembly GCA_030561725.1. NCBI lineage: Eukaryota > Fungi > Ascomycota > Dipodascomycetes > Dipodascales > Trichomonascaceae > Grinbergsozyma > Grinbergsozyma bentonensis. Next base: position 46,024 of record JAKTYB010000043.1, on the reverse strand, counting down.
TTTTCATAGGACGGAATAACGAGCAGGTAGACTTGGTGCTTGGTTTTGGGTGTGACAAACAAATCGTCCAGATCGTCCAGGTAGTCAAGGTTGACCACTTTAGCAGGAGTCTCGAGAATATCTTCCAAAAAGGTCTGTGCTTGATAAGCGATCCTCTCGCAAGTGCCTGTCAAGGAAGAGTAAAAAATGGTCACTTGCGACGCAGTGGTGGCCAACACCTGTTTCTTGGACTGGATGGCGCCCCGTTTGCCCACAATTTTGCGGGGCGCCTTGGAAGAGCAGCAAGAAGATTTAGGGGATTCAGAGTTGCCTGACTTACAGCACGAACCACCAGATGTCTTACAGTGGCAGCCTGAGCTGGAACTCGATTTTTCAGCTTGGATGGGCAAAAATGTTTCCTGCGGAATGGGGTAATAAAAATAGCGCACAGTCCAGCGATAGACAAGAGCTACAGCTATCAGCAGGCATATTGTCTCGGAATAGTCATTCCAGAGCTGGCTGAGCATGATTGACGGCGCTCAATTGTTCTGGAGAACTCGAAAATCAAATTTCACTTCGGATCAGAATAAATTTTGGAAGGGTTCAGCCGTGCTGGTGAGGCTGGAACGGGGGGTTGCTAGTGTCGGCTGGCGGTAAAGACGGTGAAAGCAAATTTGTTATGTAACCTAAATCAAATTACTTTATATAACAATGTATATGTCAGTTCTTCATCTTGATCTTTCTTTTCCGCTCGATACTGAGCGAGTTATGACAAACCAGTCCCACCAACGATATACCAACAGTATATTCGAAAAAAAAAAAAAAAAAAAAAGAGGTGGTTCGGGCTGTCCTAGGATCTACTAGCTTGAATCTAAAATGTTTCTTCTTTCCTGTGAATTTGTCCAATCTTTGCTACTTAGGTTTTTGGCATTTCCCATCGAGTCAAGTTCCGCGCGTATCCACACAATTTCCTGAACAAGATATTTTCACTCTTCACACTACGACATGAAGCAGCATTCCCTGGGAGACATTTTGTCTGATAAGATAGACACCAACATCCCTGATGATTTGTCTGCCTCAGAGTTGAGTGAAGATGATGGGATACACGATAATAAGCTCTGTATTGAATGTGGTGACCAACCTGCCGAAAAATTCTGTGAAGGCTGCGCAGAACCCTTCTGTTCAGTGTGTTTTGAGTATATTCACAGAACTGGTCAAAGAAAACAGCATGGATACAAGAACATTGATTCCAATAACCAGCCCGTATCTGAGGCACTTGACGTAGATTCCACCAATGAAGACGAAGACTTTTCGAATGTTGAGGAAGGAGATCACGAGATGGACGAGAGTGACGATCTTGGTGGTGAGACGGCGAACGGTGACGACTTATTGGAAAAAATTGCCGAACATTGTCGTTATGTTCCCATGCGGCTCACTGCTGAGGAGAGAAAGCTTCTCAGGCTTCTTGAAGCTGCTTTGAACGTCAGTGAATACACCGATAAAGTTGACATTCTTGTGTACTCTTCGAAAACGAAGCGAATGGTTGCTCAGTTGAAAGAGATGTGTTCAATTTTGGCAGGACTTGTGGTGGCACAAGATATGAAGGCAGGTCAGAGGCTGTTCGAGGATAAGGAATTTGCCCAGAATGCTGAATGGTATCAAGCAGTTTTTGAAATTGGACGAAGATATAAAATCATGAATCCAGACAAAATGCTTGACACCTATGGCAAACTGATGTACATGATTATGGACTCTCGTCTTGGCGAAGTTAAAGAGGCACTTGGATTTGATCTCTATAAGCCAGTCCAAACCGTACACTCCTTTCTGAGGGAGAAAAATAGTTCACATCTTTTGGAGGATCCTTTGCTCGTAGATGCTACACGCGAAATTATGCCTGGCGGAAAGAGTAGGAGTCTTATTCAGCGTGAAATCAAAAGGAAAGAGTCGGCAATTGCTAAGCTGAGTCAGAAGTACGCCACAGCTAAACCGGGCTCATTCCACCGTGACAACAACCCCTCCCAAATATCGAAAGATGAGCTGTGTCAAGCAATCTACTCAATTGGTGACTACTCTGCATATTTGAGGGCTAACAGGCATCCAGTTGAAGAGCTCATCAACCTTTTGCATATTAATTTCGAGGCTGACAAGGCAATTGAAGGTTTCTCCTTAGGGATTTCAAGTGGACGAGGAGGTGCTCGCCTTTCCCACAATCATAAGAAACAGTATCTCTATGTTCAGCAGTCTCTAGCGCTATGGTCAGAGATTATGAGAGACATGTTCATGTTGTGGACCTTGGCCGACAATGACCTTCTATCAACTTCAACAAGGTATCAGCTAGGAGACACTGGGCAAGGACTCAATCGACTGAAACCTTGCCCCCAAGTAAGCCGAGCCATGCACAAAATCATTGCCAATGTACAGCATCGTACTGGGGGTTGGATAGGATCTTCAGTTGTCCACCTCGGTGATCATAATGTCCCTAACGCGCTTTTTTTCTTGGATAAATACCTCCAAGTACCGCGCATCTTGACTCCTATCTACCTAACTATCAGAGAACTGGATACGGTGGCGAGAGATCCTTTCATTGATGAATGGGTTCGATCTCAGTTTAACGATGTGGATACGTTAAAGAAGCACATCTTAGCTGACTTTTTCAGGCACGCTTTCGATGGTTCTGGCGCGGACAATTTCTATGATGCAGGATCATGCATAGATGGAAGACTAACGAGTGCATGGAATTGGTGCAACAATATTTCCAAAAAGCCGTTTTACAAGTTTTTTTTGGTCACTGGATTCAGTGGATTCAATGGCTCAAGCTGAGCATGTGTTGGTTGATTGCCCAGTCGTGACGGACATAATAGAGTCGCAAAGGGAGCCAATGAATTATAATGAAAGCTTTAATAAGATAGCACCTACAATTGCGTAGACTCTTAGATATGATTTGTGCTTAGGTCAGTGCATGGACCCTACCTACTACCACTCCCCAATAACCACACTTCCAGGCCGACATTCCAAAATCCAGTTCACACTAGATATTACTATTCAAATTAAATCAAATCCCTAACTTATTATTCAGAAGGCAGATCACCGTAAAGCTTCTGGTATGCGGTAACCTCCTTAGTAAGACGAGCGTTCTTCTCAGCAAGATCGCGAACTAGTTCTTCAAGCTGAATCATACGCTCCATCTTCCTGGCGCGCGAGCGCCGAGCAGCCTCCGTGTTGCGAGCGCGCTTGGTAGCCACAGTACCATCACCACCTTCGTCGACAACAATAGGTGACAGGGGCAGCGAACGAGGCTTTCTGTTGTATATGGTCAATCCTAGCTCGTCCTTCTTCGCATCAATGTCGTTAGAAATTTCAGTGAACTGCTTCTTTCCAACAACAGCAATGGCATCTGAACTAAGCTTAGCCAAGACGCTTCCACGGCCCTTGTTCACACGAACAGAGGAGTCAGTGACCTTTGGCACTTCAACCTTAACTTCGGCAGTATCAGACAAGTCAGCTTTGGAGAATGCCTCACTCTCCTTCGATGGCTGCATACCTAGCTCAGAATAGGGAGCCGGCCCAAAGAGGGGGGCCCATTCATTAGGGTCATCGATTGGCGCATCAAACAGAGGCGAGTCCATCATTTCACCGGCTTGCGATAGCAGGTCCTGGGGGGAAATGGTGTCTGTCAAAGGCGTAACGAGCTGCATGGGATCAGCATCAAATGCAGCTGAGTTCAACGCCGAAAAATCACTCAGTTCCAAAGCACCGTCTTCGGGGGTTATTGGGAAGTGGGAGGGCATGGCATCCTCCATTTTGGAGGCGCCAGCCGCGAAGCCAAATACAGAATCAAACTTCATAGACATTTTTGTTGATAGTGATAATTTGAGGTTGATTGAGAAATCTTTCACCGTAATAGAGGCTGGAAAAATTGTTCGCTTTCGCAATGAAACGACATCATTTTGAGTATAACTTGACAAAGTCAACGATTGACTTTATAATTGTTTTGACATTTTTATTCTTTCTTTAGGTGGGTGTCATTGTGGACGGGGGAAACAGATGTTTAGATGGACATTTTCAATATATCGTACTAAAAGATCTGTTACTGGTATGTTTCTGTGCAGAAAGGTTGTGGGGACCTGGTCTCCGGGACTTGATGATTTATAGGTTGGGTGACGTTGGGAAAATTTTTTCATGAAACCGGTAGGTGACCCTCATGATCTCAAATATACCCCCTTTTGGTGTATTGCAGCTTAGATTATGACTGAATCTCCCAAGTGGAAGCAGCCGCCACTGTTGCTAGCACTGATACGGACACTGGGATACGTGCTGGCAAACCTGTTGTGACGCTGTGGAGCCTATACGGATTATTATGAGTCTATGAATTGCCAGTACCGCGATAAATATCTGGTTCTAAAATATCTTTCAGGCTTTTCTTCATTTACTACCCACTTTACTGCTATTTTCGAGTTGAGGCCCCTCCCCGGTCTCGCTCGAAAGCACATGCCGCCCTGCTGCACTCATGTACTCACGCTACCCCCTTTTGCGTGTTGACGCCCCTCCCTGCCTGCCTGCTTGCCTCGGACAGAGAAAAGGGTCTAGTCTCATGGCCACCCACGGCGGTGGTCGGCCATAGATTGCATAGGTCGCGGCCTCCCGACACGGGGATGGCGATAGTAAATGAAATTGCCTCTTAGTGTGTAGAAGTATTTCACGGGGCAACTTCAATTGAACGAGGTCTCGCTAGTGACCAGCGCGACTTGGCGAATTTGAGGGACGTAGGGGGAGGTTGCCGAAGTCTATGATTTCACGTGTGTCCGCTTTGCCTATGGCTGGGCCGGTAAAGCGCCTTTTTCAAATGTATCGATAGTGCTATTATATGTAGCAGAGAAAATACGGATCATCTCCTATTCTATGGGCGCTAAGCACGCTCGTAAATTACTTTCTGAGCTGCAAGTAGATAAATGCAACAGCTGATACGATAGCACCGACAACGAAGAGGAGCGTAGTGGAGGATCCGGATGATTCTTCCGTCAGTTTGATGCTGCTGGTGGTTTTGCTGGTTTGGATGGCCTCCTCGGGCTCGAGGCTGCCAACCAGCATGTCCTTCAACATTTCAACGGCATCCTCTGAATGACCCACATCGTCAAACTCTGTGGTAGCATCCTGGCCAGCGCAGTCAGTCAGGACCTCTTCTCCGCCGCTGGGTTAGAAATTGGTCACTTTTGGTGGAGATCTCCTTGTACGATACTTACGGATGCTCGTCGACGAACTTTGTGACATCATACACCTTGCCAGAGATGACCATCCAGAGATCATCTCTGGTGTTGTGAGATGCAACTTCAGCCAGTTTGAAGATTTTGTCAGTCATTTACTGCGAATGGTAGGATTGTAGGTGTAGTTGTGGATTTGTATCAGTTTGCAATTGATATTTGGTGGAAAACGTTGCCTAATTAGGTAGTTACGTTGTGATGGTTGCACGGCTGTGTGGCTGATAGCACTTGTTGCAATTGCCGATGCGCTTAGTGGCCGAGGATTGTCGCCAACAGGGGAGAGTCAGGTGAGCGGGGTTGTGCAGTAGCTGTTATAAATGCCGAGGCTGGGGTGATGGGGGATCTTGGTCTGGAAAAATTGCCACCTTTCTATATCGCTACAGGTATCATTCTCTAGGAATGAGCTGCTTGTTCTCCTCCTTTCACTCACCACAGAGTGTCTGCGCGCGACAGCCAATTATACATCACAGGCTGTGCAGGCAGGCCTCTGCTGTAGGTTGACCACAATATGCACACCATATGGCAAGCACACTGCGGCTACCCCCCTTCCTGGACAAAAAACAAGAGGAGAAAATAAGGGGGAAAATGCACTCTTTTCACCCGCAGCATCAACACCAAACGGCAGTGTCTGCCTGCCTACCTTGCTGCTAGGCCATGGGCCATTATATCTCTCATACGTATACTGCAAGACAATAAAAAGAGCCCAGGTATATATATTTTTTTCTTTTTGAATCTGGCATCAGCCTGCCTTGGCGCGGTAATAATATTTATCAGCGTCTGTACACCCTAACCCACACACAAATATATTTAAAAAACAGAGATTGAACAATATTACATAACAAATAATTAGAAAATATTTGAAAATAGAAAAGTGTTACTATTAAATTTTAAAATATATTAAAAATTGTGAAAAATATTTATATTTGAAAAAAATGTTACTACTAGCCATTCACCGTAGCAAAAATACTGCGAATCCGTGCACATGTATATGGAGAGTACACAAACGCAAGTATGGGGATGATGTACATGCATAGTGTTCACGCACTTAACTTGGCATCAAACGAGTGTGTGTTATATGCATGTACATGCTTGCGTCGAATATAAACTGGATATATGCATATATTCATAGAACTAATTGGCTTGTAGAGACGGTTGGACGTCGTGAACCTCCAGAATGTGTATGTGCATGTACTTAACGAATATGCACAGGATATGCATGTCCCTAGAATCGATTGGCTTGTTGTTTCTGCTGGCAGTGTGCATGCACATTCTGGGAGTCAACTCCCCCCCAATTGCGATGTCTACCCGTCACTACAAGCCAATCGATTGTATAGACATAAAACAAGAAGAATTCGACCGCAGTATTTGGCATTGGCTTGCAAAAAAATGAAGCCACCAACTTTCTATACTACAACGGCTTTAGTGATAATCCTCCTCTTGTGACAGAACCGCATCAGCCTTCGGACGGGGACACCATTGATGCATTTTACATTGAAGTCACTATAACGAATTTCAATAGAACTCGCTGACCTTGTGTGTTGACGCATCGAGCGTCGGTAAGTGACCTTTCACATTGGTTCTCGTGCCAGGAAAGAACGTTGACTAAAATTTTCCCTTTTTGGACTAGCTAATTCATAGTGAGATTTCATAAATACTAACTTTCTCAGATTGGTCTATTGGCCCAGTTGGTTAAGGCGTCGTGCTAATATTAATAAGGTATACGCGAAGATCGGCGGTTCGATCCCGCCATGGACCACTTTTTTGCACCAGCAGCGAAGTTTCTCCCGAATCTTTGACTACATTTGTTCTCCAATTGATCCTTATCGAGATTGCTAAAAGTAAAGCCGGTGAGTTCCAGCCAAAACTAGAGATTACTATGATGCGAAGCAGTCTGACGACCGAAGAACGATCGCAGAAGTAATCTGTCAATCTACGAGACAATGTATTGTGGACAGATCCATAGGCACTAGAAGATGCAGGTTGCTCTGATAGTTGCCCATGAGGGGGGTTAGCGGGGGAATTGCCAGCGTACGGCTAATGAGCTCGCCTGGGAAGTAGGTAGATTTCGCCGAAGATCTGCGCAGGTGTGCCGCAAACTCGAGTGACAAGGGAACAATGGAGTGGCCGAGCACTGACCAAATGTCATAGACTAAGGCTCTTTTAAAAACTGAGTGTAAAGTGCGAAGCTACCGAGAAATTGAGTTACCTAGCGGCGCATGCGAGTGACGGCCAAGCAAGTTGCTAATTATTCGATCCTTATGAAGAGTTGGGACTGGCTGAGACATTCGGCTCTACTCATGAACAATCCAGTCGAAATTTTCTTGGTTTAGGTATCTTATCGACCCTAAGTAGACATGCTACGATAACTGATACTGCAAACCTGCACCCGATAATCGTACTGCATCATTATTTTGATCACTAATGTTGTGCAGATATAAGCATTGGCACTAAAAATTCCAGGGACCTTCTCTATTTACTTGAACTGCCATATCCAAGCCTCTCTATACCTGCAATCATAAGCTTTGTGGTCTTTTCATAAAGGGTCGGAATATCATCAGAAGTCAAACCTTCTGTGGGGATGATATCAAGAAACTCAAGTTCAATTGTTCCGGGCTCAAAAATTCTCTTTCTGAAATTGAAAAACTTGGAATAATTGGAAACTACGCATGGCACGATAGGAACTTGAGCTTGCACCGCAAGATGAAAAGCTCCTTTTTTGAGTGGTAAAAGAGTGGGCGTTTCGGGGTACGATCTTGTCCCTTCTGGGAACATGAAAACGGACTGTCGGCGGACTGCGATATCATGTGAAGCTCCTTCAAGTGCCTTCACACCTGAAGATCTCTTGGCTCTATCGATAAATACTGAACCCGAAAGAGTCATGAACCAACCCAAGAACGGATAGTACTTGAGAACTTTCTTGGCAGTTACAGAGCAGTACTTGGGGAAGAGAGTGCCTAAAACACATATATCCAGTTCACTCTGGTGGTTTGACAAGAATACGGCAGGGCGGACCTCTTCAACATGCTTACCGGTTGTTCCAATCATACCCTGATTTCTGATGATAACATCAATTCCAAGAGTGTATTTGCAGACATATTTGAAAGCACGAGCCGTTGCCCACTGCGCTAGACCACGCTTGCCAATCAGGGAAAGGAAAATCGACGCACCAACACCGTACAGTGCAAGTGCTATGATATCTAGGATATATACCAAGAGGCAGGAGTAAAAGCGCAGCTTCTTGACAATTCCAAAATAACCCAAAACAAATGCAGCGAGAGCACCGTTTGAAATAATTTTCAGAGCTGCAGAAACGCTAAGCATCTAGTAAGACCTGTTGTAGAGTGGTGGTAATGTTGACAAACAAACCCGCAGCCAAATAAATACTGTTTTTTGGGGTGGGGGAAAGGATTTGGGGGATGATATTGTGGGGCGATTGTTGGGATCGTTAGGGCTGCCATTCATAAGGGAACACTGTTACTTGCGAAGAAATAATAGCAGAAACTCGAAATTTGAGAGAAAAAATACTTGAGGTGTACATGGAAGATACAGATCTGCCAAATCTGATATAATTCTTTCCCTATTTTGGTTGCTACCAATTGAGATTCGTTCAGAATTCTGACAGTTCTCGTTTTCATTTATCCGACTTCTGGTCCTCGAGAAGTCATCATGGAGGATGTCGCGTGACTATTTGTTTCCTCCAATCAGAACCATTTCAAAGCCCTAGAACCTTTCTACAGAGATTGCAGCAGATGATGCTAACTGTGTATTTTATAACAATATCAACAAGTGGAAACTTGAAATTCCTTAAAAACTGCAGAGTTCTTGCACTACAGGTACAGATCGGATTCCAAGAGTAATATCCAACATTGAATAATCAAAATAAAAAGTCAATATCCAGGTGTTCTGTTAGATTATGGTCTAGGTATGAAAACGAAGGATGTGCCATAGGAGACCTGATCTTCTCCCCATATCTTTTACGCCTTAGGCTTTCCTGCAGAGCACTGGCAGCCCTTGGCGGCTGTGCAGGTACAGGCCTTTGTGGACGCACCCGAGCAGCAAGAGCCAGAAGCTTCAGCAGATGTAGTGTTGCACGGGCAACGAGTGCATTTACAAGAAGAATTAGAGGGCATTTTAGCTGGTAGTTAGAAACAGCAGAAGATGGCGGATTGTCTGCTTTAAGTATCCACTGATTGTGGTTAGGGTTCATGCACCTCAGTCAATTGTGCAGAAACACAAGTAATACCTGAGAAAGTTGACACCACAAACGAAGTAATAGCCATTAAAAGTAGATGCTACGTTGACGCTAATGAAACACGTTTAAGCATTTCGCTTTTCTAGATGGCCCAATTGCGATACAGATGAAGTTGAAAGAATTGCCTAAATTAGAAGTTATATCCTGATATGCCTGGTGTCCAAATGAGGGAAGACCCAGAAACCAATAGGCAATGGTCATTTCTGGCAGAATAACTATGACAAGGTAGTTACTTTTTCGAAACTTGCATAGATTAGTGTTCTTCTTTTATACGTGCTTCAGCTTCGTGATGTCCCTACATGACATCCTATTTCGGCACTCCCTCAGTCGACTCTAAGCCTGCTCTCATCACAACAGCTTGGAATGCTCAGCTTCTTGGGCAGGGTCGAAGGCTGAGAAATGAAATGCAGGCTGGGCCAGATATATGTTACAAGAATCACGAGAAACGCGAAGTGGCACGGCGCCAAAGGCAATGTCAAAAATGCGCCTTTCAGAGGACATAATGGCGAACCTGCTCGTACGCATGATACTCTAATTCAAACGATTGGAGTCGTGAGGATTGTAGAATGCTTTCCGCTGATTCTTGAAATGGCCAAGATTTCCATAACAAGGTTGGAACATAGACAACGATGTCTTGTTATCTCGTTGTTACAGCTTATTTTGACGCTCTTTCTGAGGTTCCATTCACGATGATCTGTATTGTTCAAGCCCTGTGATGCCAGTTATTTAAAAAATATGGATATGAAGGCTGCGCAGCCATATTGAATGTGGGGGTGGTCAATTTTCAGATTTCCAACCTTCAAGATGCTGCTTCAAACTTCTCATTGTTGGTGACAACAGGAGAAGTAAGCTATTTGAGAGTCCGGCACCATAGAGATTACCTATTTCTCGTCCTCTCTGGCATACTATCGCGGGTTTTTTGATCTGAAAATTTTCTTTACCGCTGTGCGCATGGTAGTGGACAAATCAGATGCAATTGCAGCTGATATCATTGTAAGTTTCATTGTGAGAGCTCTTTCGACAGGCTTAAATCTGTTTAACCTTCCAGGTCAACATCAGCCAGTCACAAAAGAACGCGTAGGACGTCAAAACTAGGTCCAACAAGAAGCTGAATCGGAATCATTTGAAGAGTTCTCTGGTGGCGAGCCAAACATGATCTACCGTTTCAAGAATTCCAGTGATAATCTATTAATGACGATAAACAGATGAGGATTTGTTAGTGTTGCTTTCGTTCTCTTTATTCATGTTGAAATTGGCCTTTATGCGAGATTTCCATAAGGGTCTAGAAGTGCGATCGATTGATTTCTATTCTACATGCTAAACAAGCTAATTTTTATTACTTCCATGCTGCATGACTATCCTGTTTGTTACACCTGGGCTCTGAAGCGCACTACAGCAGAGTCCACTTAGTGCCAAATGTTTAAAAATTATCATTGCCGATCATCTCAGCCAGATATTGCTGTCCAAAGACACATGCCTGACTGTTGAGAAGGCTCTGTATTCAACCTTGACCAAGTCTACGTTATCATACACACCCTGAGAGCCCTATGAGATGTTCCGTCAGGCACTCACTCCTCTTATTGCATCGATGGAATGCTCTTTCAGTTCTTACTTTTGACGCTGGCAAAGAGAACTAACACCCAAGAGCCCAAGCATGACAGGTCTCACTCAGCCAACACCTGCGCAGCCACATATCTATGCCCTGATCATGCATTGCAAAGTGGATGGAGATCATCGACAGCTGGGCATAGCCGTCTTGTAAAGTAACGAATGATGAGCATATGTGATAAAATTTAATAGACGGCATCTATATCGCAAAGCAAGTAAAGAACAATGAAATGAGTCAGTGAAAACCGATCAAATTAATAGAGTATCAAAGATATAAATATTTACATCAAACCTTAAGGTAAAGGCACCAGAAATAAGTAACGAGTGCTTGACTAATTTGGCGCGTCAGAGCATCCATGCGTGACAAAGTCTTGGAGTTGGAACCACAAAGCTCACAGCTGTAGGTCTTGCGGACAGCAGCGTGAATCGTATCCTGGTGTCTGATAAGATCATATGGACGCGAGAACTTCTTGTTGCAAGGCTGTTCGTTAAAGGATTGATAAGCGTGCACTGTTGTGGAGGGTTGCCAATAGCTTCTGAGACAACGGCGTTCTTGCGTTTCACAGCAGGCTTCTCGACCGGCTCTGGCTCAGACATGTACTCAGAGACAGACGAGTCTGAAGAAGGTGACGATTGTTACCAAAATCGATCAAGGAGAGTAGGTGAGTTTCAAACATATCATGGAAGACAAATATTCGCGCGCCTGCTAATTTCCTAGTGGCCTCACCAAATTCGTCTCAGAGGTCAACACGATGACCCTTTCATTAGTGAGATCAGGGCATATTTCACCAAGCTTTCCATTACTGTTGCTACTGAAAAGATCGCCGCTGGTATGGAGGCAACCAAGGTTCTTGACTTCATCAGAAGATCCCAACTCAAATTCAGATTCGGCCAGAAGCTTCATACCTATCACGGCCAGTCCGCTAATATCGAAGATATTATCCGGTCATGGGAGTGTCTGAGCGAGTGTGCGCTGGAGGTGTTCTTACATCTGGCGCGTGAAGACACCATGGATATAGGGATGATTACCAAAGAGGCAGCCGATTATGTGTTTCACTATATCTCTGCTAACTTCAAACATCTCGAAGCCTCCATGTCCTTCTCTCAGAACACATTGCTTCACAGTTGAATAATCTCACGCTGATAATGGATGGACCATTCTCCGGATTATCCAGAGCAAAGAGAGCCTCTGGTTCCCACTCCTTTCTGTTTCCTCTCTAAAGAATCATTGCTGCAGATAGCAGACAGCTCACGTTTGCGCGGTTTCTCCTGCGCGCAGTTTTGTCATGTTAGGGTCCGAAATCATATGTTGTATGCGAGGAGTTACGGCACAAGCATGAATCTGTAATAGATATCTGCAATGTCAATACACACATTGTCCTCCAACTACCTAATTATTTTCATGTAATCAAAGACGCCAAACTCCTGGAATTGAGAACAGGTTCACTGGTTTGCGAGCCAATTTTGCCCTTCACCAATTGCCCTCCACAACAATTCCATGAGGCAGCACCAAGCTGTTGATGCGGGGCGATGCCCCCCTGCTGTTAGGCACCTGCTGATTTACCATCGGATAATCTGAAAATTTGACTAATCTGAATTACTTTCAGATTTACAATACTCAAAATCAAAAGGGCTCAAGAATTATTATCTGGCCAAGTATTAGCGACCAGAGTGTCCGGATCTATTACTCTTGCTTTATTACAAACTATTGAAGGCAAGCCAGCACCAATCAAGCAGTTTGCAAGACTGATCGATGTGAACGAAGATCGAATGTATTGTTGTTGCCAACTATCAAAGATCACCTTATATACATTTTTACAAGTTTTTATTTCTTCTTTAGAGCACGCCTTGTTGCATATTGGATGCCTTTTCTGCGATGTCATCTACTACGCCCATCATGCCCGGGATAGTACGGCTGTACCGTTACCTCAAAGGAACTCATCTACCTACCGCTAATCAACAAACAGGGGTAGCACAGCTTGTGCTTATTAACGGCTTCAACTGATGTCGTCAGTAGAGCCGATAACTAACTTGGAGCTTGCTGCTCTTGTTAGGGATCGTCTGGAGTCGGCTGTGGCCTATTCTCATAGACGGAGATTGAGGGCTAGTCAGAGCATCGGCAATGATGATCAGGAGAAGGGCCCAGGTTTTGGCCGGGAGGGGAAAATTCGAGATGAGGACCTAGTAGATGGATATGGAGAAGGAGATTTTTTGAAGAGTAGAAAAGGAGCAGAGGCTGATGAAAGAGAAATTGAAATACCGGCCGGGGCTGGCAAGACCTCCGAACGAGATGAAGAAGAGGAAGAAGAAGGGGATGATGAGGAGGACGATGAAGAGGACGATGAAGAAGAGGACGATGATGAAGAAGAGGAAGATGATGAAGAAGACAACGAAGATGATGAAGAGGACGAATTTGAGGAGGATGATGAGGACGAAGCGTCAGGGGTTGACTTGGAGCTTGTAGACCTGGGTCTTTCCGAACTGCCGAATGAAGTTGTTCAGCTCTTGACGAAACACAATCTAACCCGTCTATCTTTGGCCAACAACTATTTATCGGAGTTACCTGTATCCAGCATTCCTATGACCAGCCTGCTCTATCTCAATATTTCGAACAATCGATTTACATCGTTTCCGACCGCGATATTGAGTCTTCCTAGTTTGAAGATTCTGGACATCTCAAAAAATTCCATCTCTGAATTCCCCACTTCGTTTTCAGCTTCCCCTCTGGCTTCAGTTCTTGAAATTCTGTCCATGTCGAATAACCGAATAACGTCTATTCCCCGATCGATCGCTGATTTGAAGATGCTTCACGTTCTAGAACTGGACAGTGCTTTATTAACTCCAGATTTACCTCTAGATGTCAGAGAGCAAAAAGGAGCCTGGGTTGCATCCTTGAAGACTTTTTTGGCTGTCTCGGAGCTTCCGCGCATATCTTTCACTGACTGGAAGGAACAGCCACCAGTGGATCATTCTGTGGCGAGTCATAGCAGTGAGGCAGTACCGGATCCAACCTGGGAGGAGCCCAGAAATCACTCCTCACAGCCAAGTGAAAGGCTCAGGTCGAATTCGGAGAGCACGCTGAGTGGCTCCGCAGCATCGAGAGCGGCGAAAAGAATGGGCGTTGTACTGGCCAAGAAAATGCCGTTTGATACCGGTGAACTCGTAAACCACACTTCCAGTCATCATGTCAGAGGATTGTCTCATGACTCGGTATTGAGTGAACCTCTGCAATCTCAAATCACACACATCTCTCTGTCCACAGAGTCTGAATCCAGATCAGGTGCGTATTTTCCGCGCATGTCGACTCTCCGTGAAGCTGACGCTTTATCTGAGAGTGCAGAGATCCGCATTAATCCTGGTGACAAACTTTCCAGCACATCCTTGGCTGATAAGAAGGACAAGGCTGCTGAGGGATCATTCAAACGACCCGAAGAGCTGGAGGATTTTCCGTTCACCAAACCTTTAGAGCAGACACCCTTTAAGTCAGATAGGTCGCTTGAATCTGCCTTTACTAATGAATATCTGTCCGACTCCAATCCAGATATCGAGCCTGAAGGAGTGATTGACATGGCTCAAAAGTGTCTTTTCGCAATGAACGAATTGTTCAATGTCATACGAAGGATTGTTCATGTTTCGCGGGATAAGGCGTCTGTGGCTAAGATCAGCCTGTTACTACCGCCACTCAAGGCAAGTTTCGATGATCTGATGAAGGAGTTAGAGGATCCCTCCTTGTCTTCCCTTATTTCCCTCAGCAATGCAGTTAGCAGAAGCATGTCTTTTTTTCGGAACCTCATATCGACCATGCTCACTGTCTCAGAGCGCATTAGTAGTCAAACTGATGTGAGGTACTTACGACTGTTGATTCTACAGAGTGTTGGATCTCTCCATGAGCTGCACAATTCCTGGACAGTATGGGCGAATGACCAGCAATCAAATCGTACCACACTCTCTGGAAGTGCTGGCATTTCCACCGCAGCTAGTAGAAATGGCTCTACAAGTGGTATGGGCCAGGCAGAAATGGCGGCATCAGATGCAAGGCTTTACGAACTCATTGAAATTTCCACGGCAAAGGCACAGTCAGTGCTAAATCTTCTTACAAAAGCTATCAACGAATCTGCAAAAGCGTCAGCTGTATCTGTTGCTAATGGGGGTGTTGTTCCTCAAGCACTGACCGCCCATGTTCAGGAGCTGACGGCTGCATCCGTTGTGGGATTAGATATGACCAGAAGGCTTCGCAAAGTAATGGACGACCGGCGGAGTACAGGAGATGTCGATCGAAGAAAATTTTGGGATGGAACAAGTTCTTTCCTTAAAGCAGTTATTTCAATTTTGGTTGCTGCCAAGAGTTCAATGACCGCTATCCCGTTTCTACAAGAACTTGCTCCAAATCTATCAGCTCTGTCCTCTATGACAAAAGAAATTGCTGCGCTCTCAGATGAATCATCTTACAAGATTCTTCTATCGGAATCCCAGTCTCTCAATCAAATGAATACAGGTGCGCATTCTACACCGTCTATCACCTCCAATGTTGCACCACCTACTACACCGTTGGTTGCCGCTCTTGGTCACGCGGCACAAGCCGTTGTTTCACCGTCCATCAATGCAAAGTTTCCTCCGGGATATTCTCCTTTCATTCCGAATGAATAAATTAGACATGTATTTAGCTCAGGTTGGACTATTGTTCTAGCGACTGAATAAACTTTTCAAATATCTTATCGTACCCTTGGTAGACTGGATCGTTATAGGGAACTTTGGAAAGAAGATGCAATTTTTGCCTGCTATACTCGACTTGAATCATGTTGTGAAAGATTGAACTTTCCAAACCTTTGAAAGAGCCAGCATTCCGCACAAACTCGATTGCGGTGTGGAGTGGCAATCTTTGGTGTGGTAGTCTCAGCGACCCGTATTTCTTGTCACCAAACCTGGCCCTCAAAGTCTGCAGATACACATGCTTTTGAGATGGCTTGAATTTGACAGCCCGTAAACCGTATCTGAGAAGCGTTCGATAGCCCGAGCGAGCTTCGAAGTTCATAAGGTTGCACTTGTCAGCCGTGTGGGGGAATATATGAGGAGTCCACAATATCTCACAGACAAGGGATGAATAATGAACGGTCGGAGTGTGGAAAAGCCGAAAAATTGGCCACAAGATATCAAATATCTCTCTCAATCTGACTATGCAAAAAATATTGGCTTGGAACTGATGCTGCGTTTGAGGTCTTCGGGAAAGTCCACAACACAACGCCCAAGCAAAAAAGCGCGCATAAAGCGCATAGACGACAGTAACCACCCTGCCTATGGTCAATTCGGCCTCTTTGCTTCTTGTAAACTGCCAGCTAGAAGTCACATTATTGATTATCTTGGATTTGTGCATTTATATTCGGATTCTGATGCCGCATCGAACTATGATCTTGCCCTGGATTCAGGGCTAGGCGTGGCTATTGATGCTGCTCAGGCAGGATGTGAGGCAAGAATGATAAATGACTACCGAGGTGTCAAGCTGAAACCTAACGTGGTTTTTGATAACAGAGTCGTTGATGGTGAGCTGAGAATGGCAGTATACGTTGCCGCCTCTGACATACACAAAGGGGAGGAGTTACTATTGAGCTATGGAAAGGATAAGTATTACAACCACCAAAGTCTTGAAGCAGCCATATTCTTGAAGCAGCCATGGAACTGAAATATCTAACACAGGATTTTGGAATGCTCGATAGACATAAGAATGTCTGCGTTTAGTGCTACCGGCGACCTCGCTTTGGTGGACCGTCATCATGCTTCCCATTTCCATGATTCTGGTGATTCGCTCCTTGCTGCGCACCTGGCCCACTTGGCATGTTTGGCATACCAGGCATGCCAGGCATATTAGACATACCAGGCATACCAGGCATTCCAGGTATACCAGGCATATTACTCATGTCGGGCATGCCAGGCATTCCGGGCATGCCCGGCATTCCAGGCATTCCAGGCATCATAGGAAATGGCATGTCCATTGGCATCATCTGGGAGATGAGTTTCTGAGGAGTATAGTCCTCTCTGATGTTGTCTTGCTTGGAACAGTAAGCAGTCCAAGTAAACTCGTCGAACCCATAGTTGAAATAGTCAGTGATATCTGCACCAGGCTTTCTCCATGGTTTTTCTTCTAGGGTATCCAGATTAACCTGGGTGAGTGGCACGCCATTATGTTCTGCAACTGCGTTGATGTCAAGTCCAGGAAGTGCTTCAGCAACCCCGCTAGAGTTAGAGGCTTTTGCAACAGCACCGCTGTCTTTTGTATCAGTGGTAGGAGCTGTTGGTTCCGAAACAGCTGCAGCTGAGTTACTTGGTTTAGAAGAAGTTGAGCCCTTCAGTGGCGCGGATCCAATAACAATCTCTACATCAGAGTCGGAGTCTTCGTATTCGTCTTCGTCCCCGCTCGACTCTTCAGATTCTTTCTTGCTAGGGAGTGTCGCTGATTCACTGATCTTTGCTACAGAAGAAATTTCATCAGTCTTATGTTTCTTTGCTGGCTGGCTGTCATCCGCTGAACCATAGAGATATTCATCATCTTCGTCCATTGTGATGAGAAGAGGGTGATGGAAATTGGTCTGGGACATCTCGGCGATCACCTTCTTGTAGCAGAGAGTGACTAGGAGAAAGCAGAACAAAATGAAATGGGATATAGAGAAAAACAACTAATATAAGTTTATTTGAATGAATCAAATCTATAGATTGCTGGAATTGCTAATTTTATGGTGTGTAAAGGCAGAGCCAAACCATACCAACTATTTTTCTCTTCTCCTGAAATACACAATGATAAATATATCTTCACAGTTGGGCATGGCTAAGGAACAAACGCATCGACAGGAAGAGAACTGGCAGATTTTGCCTGGCCAAAAAGCAGGCTGGCCTGATCAAGGTTGAAATTAGCCTGTTCCACCAGCATTCTGGCGTACCTAGCAGTCAGCCTCGTAGCATCCATGACCTGCCTCACGATTACCAATTGATCTGAGGTCAACCCAGCCAGCTCTTCAGGAACCCCTGGTGGGATGCTGCTAGGCACAGAACTCACCTCTGAGACTTTCTTCTCAAAGGGCTTAGTCCAGGCGAACGATCCGGACCAGGATCGGACAGTCAACATATCTGAGATGAGTAGCGGCCCCGGAAGAAGAACAAAGCATCTATCGAAAGAACGCTTAACAAATCCGGTGGCATGCAAATTGTTACTCGCGGGTTCAGAAAATTGACCATGGACCGATATCACAATGGCTGTATCATTGCTCTCTCGGACATTGTACGTGCGCCAAGCTTGTACAGAGAAATCTTCGAAAGCTTTCAAGTCGTGGAATGTTTTGGGCAACTGTTTAATGACCCGAAGAATATCCAATGAACCACGGCAAAGTCTAGCATTTCGAGTGCTTGTATTGTTGAGTATCATCAAGTTTCGCGATGATGGCAAATAGAGCTTCCACGACGCACCCTCTGAAAGGAATCGGGGTGCATTATTGTCTACTGCAATTGAAAACATGGACTGCGCATCGTAAATTTGCTCCAGTTGAGATCTGTCGTTATCATACAGATTAAAAAACGCCAGAAGAAACTCCTGAGCCATAGTGAGCACATCATTGTTCTCGAAGAAGTTTTGCTTCTGAGAAACAGGCCATTTGACAAAATCAACGTCCTGCTCCTGACGGATCACTTGGCCGTCCAAAACGACAAGTTTAGGAAAGAGCTTCATCACCTTGGACTTGTATTGTGGGAAATTGGTGATAGGATTTCCATGCATTAACAAGTGTCGAAGTCGGGGAAGTTTGTTGCGCCAAACATCTAGTAAGTCCAGATTAGAAAGATGATTTTCGGCCAAGCTGAGGTTTTTCAGATCCGGATATGTTTGAATGATGGGTGCTAAACTGGCGACTTCTGTCAAGTCGTTTCTGTTGAGTATTAGACTTTCAACTTGCAAATGCTCTTGTTCGGCAACTACCATCAGTGCCTTTAAAAATTTAGATTCAAGAGAAGTAGAACCAAAGATACCATTTTGTATGAGATTTTGATCTTGCCTCATAGCCGTCAAGTCCAACAGTTTTTCCCCAGGATTGTACCTGGTGGCCAGAAAGGATTTCAAGAGACCGATGGTATTGGAAGTTGTAGCGTTTGAATCTTGCCCTCCGACACTGTCCTTGACATCGAATTTTAAATTACCTCCTGCAAATCGAATGCCTGTTAGTTTGCGAAGGGTTTGAGAATCGCTCTTGTCAATGTAAGCACAAAGAAGATCCCCTGAGATAAATGCGTTGTATAAGCGAACATGACTCTTCTTATTGATAAAACTGATGGTATTCTCTTTTGAAGCGCCCTGCCAACCCTGAATTTCTACTTTCACTCGATTAGAATTCATAATAGCAAATCATATGATCCAGAGCGACGTCTGAGTGACAAAATTGTGTACTGGTTCGGAGGGACAAAATTGAAATTACTGTTTTGGGGTTTCCAACACTTTCACGAACCAACACCACATAATTGACCCAGGCCCAATCACTAAAATAGTGCACTAGAAATGCTTCTTGCAGTGATTATTTGGACTGTGTTTCTATCCAGACTTATAACCCTGGTTGGCAAAGATCGCATCGGGGATTATATTTGGAGCTTTCTCATCAAGGTTTCTCCCCAACAAAGCATGAAAGAATACAGAGAACTACAGGCCAAAGCTAACGACGCACTCGCTAGGCGGTCGAAGATTTCGGCCAAGGACGATTTTGCCAAGTGGGCAAAGGTCGATCGCGAACTAACCAAACTAAAAGCGGAAGCAGAGGCCAAAAGCAAGATCGTCAACGGACAGAAGGCGACGGTCAAAAACATGATTTCCATGGGTTTCAGCTTTGCAACAAGCGGCGTCAAAATGTACCTCAGAGTTTGGTATAGAAAGTCGGCTGTGATTTGGATTCCTAACGAGCTCAACCTACCATATCCACTGCTCTGGTTCTTGTCCTTGTCGTCTGCCCCACTGGGATCTCTTTCTGTCACGACAGTCTTATTTGTCCTGGAGAGGGTGCTTGATTCAAGTGTTGAGTCCTATAAAGCAATGAAACGGCTGCGATCTTTATCTTCCGAGAATGCTATCAGTAAAGAACAGGTTCAAGTTCAGCAGTCAACGAAAACATAAACCCTCTAGATGTCACTCAAAAGCCGTTTTAATCTAGTAATCAAACACAATATGCCTCCATCGGACAATGTTCCGTTAATGGAGCAGTATTGTGCATAGCTAAAGCTCAATACTGTAAGCACCAATATGGATGCTTGCGTGTATTCAAGTTTATTTATGTAGGGTGTTTTCAAGCTGCTCCCATTCACACAACTGTCCAGCAGAATTAATGTCATGAACGGACACCTGTTTTCGCTCGGCTCTCTTCACTGGGCGTCTCGCTGTCGGGTGTAGCAAGGACTCAACGGCCAAGAGATCTTTCATGCTTCGATACTCAGCCATAGCCTCGGCATTGACTGTATGCCCCCCACCCAGAGAAGCGCTGTATTGATTAGGATCTGCCGCTGTTTGAATGCCCTTATCATGAATCAATTTATCAACCAAGTAGTAGAGCCACATGACATTTGTCTTTGGAAAGTAATCTTTCCAAGACGGGTCCTCAGGGCACGATTTAGCGATATGGCTTCTCATTTGGCGATAAACGTCAAATTGATGATCACCTCTTCCCTTGAAAAATCCAGGATGATCAAGCCGGGTGTATAGATTGAGGCCATTGCTGGAAGACGCCCTCGACAAAGTGAAATCGATCAGCGTGACAACGAATGGATGATAGTCTTCGCAATCTGAAGGGAAAGCTTCGGTGCTCACCTCTCCATTACCGTCCTGTTTGATCATGATGTTGCCCCAGTGAAGATCTCTATGTTCGAACTTGAATTTTTGTTCGCTCTTAGCCAATATTTTCGCCACAGACCAGAATATATACCTTGCCTGTACCCATGATGAAACATGGAAATGCTCCAAATCAGTTCCCGCATCTCTCAATGCCAAAATACAAAACAACTGATCAGGACTGGTCAGATTGTGAGCATTGGGCCTTGGAAACTTTTCATATTCTTCATCCATTCTGACCAAGCTCCTAGGATAGGATCCCTGTACAACAGTGGCATTTAAAAGGTCTGCAAAGCCTTCCAGATTGCTAAGCATTTTGGAGATGGTCAGTTCTTGGATGATATCAGAGATTGGTAGCTGTTCCACTGATTCGTTTCCAAACGGAATGATCTTGTAGATGACACCTGATCTGGAATAGACCTTTGAAAAAGAGCCCTCTGCGAGCTTCAAAAACCCAGAGTCATGTCCTGATATTTCATCAATGTAATCTTCAAAGGAGATAATTTCACTGGTGGTGCACAGCCCCAAGATTTCGGACATCTGTGTCTGTTCATACTCTTGGCTTGGCACCATTTCATTTGAGCGAGTCAGAGATAAAAGAGAGTGGCTAGACTTGAGTTTGTTTCTTAATTTCTCTCTTGACGCCTCAGAGGGTGTTGGCAAGGAGATCATACTTCGCTCAGTAGAATCATTAGTGGCATGTCGAAACAACGAGGACGTCGAGGGAGACATTGTCAGGAACTTAGAGCGCATGTCAGAAATGGAAGGTTTTTTGGATCTGATCGACAAAGAGGAAGAAAGGGTGGCCAGTGTTGACATTATCGACGCGCGATGCTTAAGTGATCTCTTGGGTTGTTGAGGTCGCGCAGCTGCTTGCTCTTCGGAAGAAAACTGAGGAAGAGAGATGGTGGATTTGTTCACCTTGCGTCTCAGCAGCGGTTCAGGGTTAGTCGGAAAAGTGCCGAATGAGGCTGACTGGGGAGAATCAATCGAAAGAGGAACTGATTCTTCTTTGCGATGAACAAACTGCTCGCTTGTAGCATCTGAGGACTGTGCATCATCGCTGGTGTTGAAAAAGCTCGATCCCTCTCTTGAAGAATAATTCGCGTCACTGATAATGTCAGCTGACATAGTCTTCCCCGTTACCAGGGAAGACATGGACGGGTAATTGTCGTCTTCCGGAGCAGAAACTCCTTCAAGGCGTTTTTTGGTTATCATCTGAGCCTCTTTTTGAGACTGGGGTTGCCATTGAGAAGCCAAGCTGTTGCCAACAGAATTACGAGTCAAGGAAGAGAGAGCTCGGCTTGGGGTTGACCTTTTCAGACCATTGGATTCGGATGACTCAACACTTAGTCGCTGGCTTGATTTCTGGATTGTTGTCAGAGAAGACAGGGACGCTCTTTTAGAACCCACAAACTGAATGTGTGCCTCCAGGGTGGAGCGGGATGAGTTGGAGATAGATGACAGGGCTTTGGCCATTCTGGAGAACGCTGAAGAAGAAGAAAGTGCCGAGGAAGAAGAAACTGGTCTAGATGACAGTGCCTTGCTGGATTTTCCCGTTGTGTCACTCTCCCAAGCGTTTTCCTTGTCCTCAGATATCAACATGACGCTACCCCTTTTAGAGGTATCGTGATTGGTTGAATCCGCATAGCTAGAGCGCAGAATGGGCTGCACAGACATTCGCTTCATGACCGTGTCGCTTGTTCTAGACGACATAAATGATCTCCTTAGTCGCTGAGAGTGAGAGTCAACGGAGGGTGTTTCCATTTTCTATGTGCCGTCCTGCCACAATATTGAGGGCACAATTAATATAGGGTACTGAGGTGTTGGAGAGAATTACTGAGAATCCGCGGGGAAGCTTTTCTAAAGACTGACTCTATTGAAACCGAGATCAGATTTGATTGCCGAAAATTCCACCTTCCGATGTGTGGCTCGTAGAATGCACAGCGGGATCCACTCGGGATTGTTTTGGTTTTACCAGCGCCTAACGTAGTCAACGCGTGCCTCTGCACGCGCGCGCGCCACAAACTTTGAAGAATGAAGGGGTGAGAAAAAGTGGGTCATGGGAATGAGTACGCCGATCGGGAACAAGGGGCCAGGGCGGATAATGAAATGCAGTGAGACAGCAGAGAGTGGCAATAATGATGATGCCAGTTTTCGATCAGTCTACCCTAAGATCCTTGGCCTCTCATTCGCTCGCCTTTGGGCACCTCATCCGCATTCGGACCAAGTTCATGCAAAGATTTCTCAACTTAGCCTTGCCCTGCAGACTGTCAACGGTGTCCTTAAAAAAAAAAAAGGACATCCTGTTGGAAAGAAAATAGGAGAGCTTTCACCCGAATGGGGCCAGCTGTTCAGTAAAGCACTGCCTACTTCATCCTAGTCAGTCCAATAATGGGCAAATATGGGGGCGAGCCCCGCATGCTTCACTTTGAGACTGGGGCTAGCACTTCGCTCCTCGTAAAGGTTGAGTAAGTCCTTGGCTGCCGATTGCAGTTACTCAGGCTGACCAGGTCAGCCTAGTCTGGGTCACCGGAGTGGAGTGACTGAGGGTAAGCTAAGATAATCTGGACTACATACCGCTACCCTGGACTAAATAATGCTAATCAAGAATAAGTATAGTTCCAGTACAGTTGCCAAAGCCAACGCCTTCACGGCACTCTCCTATTATGACGACCTTGTCCCCGTCTTGCAGGAACCCCACACCTTTGTCACCCAACGTCACCTGACCGTTCATCGTTGCCTCCAAAAGAGATCCGAACCGCAGTGGCAGCGGTTGGTTTGCCGCTCTCTCTGAATCTTTTGGCATCGGCGTGGATGAAATAGTGCCAGAAGCCAGCAAATCTCCTGTTCTCAAAGGGCATCCGTTCACACTGTGATGGCTGATCATCTGCTCGAATGACCAATATATATCGGCGGAAGAAACAGACAGCACCTTTTCGTCGTTGATTGACATGCTCAGTGAGATATCCGGAATATTAATTAACCCCGTTTCGGGTTTGAGATACTGCTGGAGATCGCCAGGGCACGACTTTGACACCCAGTCCAGGGCATCTGGAAACAGTACCCAAGGGCTGATGGTGGTTGCAAAGTTTTTAGACAGGAATGGCCCGAGAGGCTGGGCTTCCCATGATTGAATGTCGCGGGCTGACCAATCATTGACAAGAACAAAGCCAAATATATAATTTTCGGCTTCGTCAATTGCTATTGCCCGCCCCCTCTCATTGATCACCCCCTCAGTTTTCGATGAAGCTATAAAGCACCCAAGCTCCATCTCAACGTCCAGTTTATGACTCTTTTGAAAAACTGTCTCTCCCGTCAGCGTTCTGATTTGCCCTGAGGGCCTGTAAATTGGGGTACCGGATACGACAATGGAGCTACTTCTTCCGTGGTAGGCAACTGGCATTTGTGTCCAGTTAGGGAGTAAAGCCGAAGAAGCTCCCCTGAATAAAATACCGCAATTTGTAGCATGTTCCTTACTGGCATAAAAGTCTGTGTAGTCCCCGATTTTGAAGGGTAGTAGATATTCAACGCGTTGTACATGAACTCGGAAAGGGATTCCCTCGTATAATCCCTCCTTGCCATTCAGTTCTTGCTCTTGTAAAGATTCCAAGGCGCTACGAAGATCTCGCCTCAAATCTTGAACCCTTTTCTTACCCATCTGTGCCACTGCGTTCAGACTGGTTCCGGAGAGGGTTTTTATCAGATCATTGGCGCAACAGCCTGCAGTATTCAATGCCACTTGTACATTCCACACATAGTCAAACAGTCTGGTGGCGATATAAACATGACCATCGCATCTAACAACTCCAAGAGGAAGATTTTCTATGGAAAACAGATGCGAATCAGATGGGTAACACATCTTATCATTTTTCTGCTCTGGAAATTGTGGGGTAGGCGATGTCGGAAATGCGGGGTAGACTCAAAACTTCTGCCAATCAGCTGATCACAGGAATGAGGGCGGGGTAAAAAGTGAGCTGATGGAAGGATAACGGGGTCAAAGAAAGTGTTTACAATGCAGGAACAAACTGTCAGACTTGCTAAGCCCATTCTCTACCTTCTATATTTTCTCCAATATTAATCTCCCAAGATCTGGGCTCCTGCTAGTCCAGCTCATGCCTAAAAGGTGCTAAATTGATCACCAGGGGGGCACTTGACAGTGGAAGCTTAAATAGGTTTATTTTGTAAGGATTTCAACCTCATTCAATTTCAATGAAATCAGCAACAGTCTATACGGAATCGGAGTTTGACTCCCAAGATCCATATTCTTATCTTACAGGGTTTGGTGCTCACCACGAGTAAGTCGCTGTTGCTACTCAAGAGAAATCTGTCAATCTAACCCAGTTCTGAAACTTACAAGGGTGCAATACCAATTGGCCAATTTAGCCCTCAAAATTGTTCCGATGGTCTCTATGCGGAGAAAGTTTCTGGCACAGCCTTTACAGTGCCTAGAAAAACCAATCTACAAAGCTGGCTCTACCGCAAACGGCCTTCTAGTACTGCTGTTAGCCCAATTGGTGAAAAAATTGACCACAGAATATCCAAATCTCTTGCTGCACTCAATTATGCCCCAGGCCAGAGACGATGGGTGCCCGCGAACGAATTGCTGGAATCTGCCAACACGACATTTCTACAGGGACTTCATCCCATTGGCGGCGCAGGCTCCCCTACTTTAAAACATGGACTCACAATCTACTTATATGGAGTCAGCTCCAATATGGGCAATAGTTCGCTGGTAAATTGCGATGGGGACTTGTTAATTGTACCAGGAAAAGGAGATCTCAAAGTGTTGACAGAATTTGGTAGGCTTTGCGTCAGGGTAAATGAAATTGCAGTCATCCCCAGGGGGATCAAGTTCCAGATTGACAAACTGGGGAAAGGCTTCTGTACAGGATATGTGCTGGAAGTATTTGATGGTCATTTCGATATCCCTGATCGGGGACCCATAGGCGGAAACGGCTTGGCAAACGAAAGAGACTTCCTGGCTCCAGTGTCCTGGGTCGACAAAGAATCAAAAGGACCCTGGGTTGTTTGGTACAAGTACAATCATGTGCTGCACTCACAGAGAATTCAGGCGACTCCCTACGATGTCGCTGGCTGGACGGGTAACTACTATCCTTATAAGTATGATCTAGGAAGGTTCAACGCCATGGGATCGATTTCATATGATCACCCCGATCCTAGCATCTTCACTTGTCTGACCTGCCAAAGTTCAACTCCTGGAGTTGCTATTGCTGATTTTGTCCTCTTTCCTCCTAGGTGGCTAGTAGCGGAAAACACTTTTCGACCTCCATACTATCATCGCAATATCATGTCAGAGTTTATGGGGCTCATTAAGGGAGAGTATGACGCAAAGTCTGGACGGGGATTTGTTCCTGGAGGTGCGTCGTTGCATAATGTCATGGTTCCTCATGGCCCCGATGCTGCTACGTTCAAGAAAGCGTCCAGTTCAAAACTTGAGCCTTCTTTTGTGGGAAAAGGCTCTATGGCCTTTATGTTTGAGTCGTGCTTTATGATTGGTCTCACTAGCGAATTCGATAAATTCGTTGATGAGCAGTATTATAAATGTTGGCAGTAAGAGACAGGCAAACCTTGAGGTCTTGGCCATTAATCAAGGTTGACATTTGGAAGCGTAGTCTCAAGTGCCAAGAATATATTCATCTTTTGCTCGTCGCCAGAATTGTGCAATTCTCCAAGATGCCACCTCATTCAACGGAAGCAGACAGCGATGGAAGTCCAGGATTTTTCCTACCGCCAAAACCGGAAGGATTCATGTCGGCAGAGAGCCCAGAATTTGACAGAAGTTTTTCGCTAGATGGAGGTAACGACACTTCTTTCAGCCTTTTATGTGCCACACCTTCTGGGGATCCCCCACCCACCGTCAGCATGATCTATCCATTTATCTTGCAGCATATGAGGGTGAAAGCTGAACAGAGAGATGTCGACGACCATTACAAAAAACATGACGACGGTGATGAAGATTGACAGGACGTTCAAATAAGAAGTTTCGGAATTTCTATAAATTAACATAAGACGTGGTCATAATTACCCATCCCAGTCAATGGTAGCCAGCGCTGGTAGATCGGTTAAATGCATCATGGGAAGTGATACTCTGAAATGCAGATATCAAATTTTATGGCTTATCATTTTTCCACGACCCTTCGAACAGGTGTTGGACAAAGGCAAGCTCGTCAGTAATATCTTTAGCCCCCATGTTACCGACACCTGGCGAGAAGGACGTAATGGGAAGCACCAGAACATCTGAAACAATCTTGGGGTGCGTCATTCCAGTGAAGTTCTTCACGGTGACTGGGTAGTAAAGACCAGACTTGACAGGATCATTGAAGTAGCCAAAGATTGCATCTGTCCAGACTCCAGGTCCGGTCCAATCCATAATCTGGGACCCTCTCTCCTTCGAATCTGGAAGCTTGATTTTGCCCGCCTTCTTGCGTTCGAGAGTTTGCTCTGTAATGTTGGCGACAACATCGCGTAGAACTGGGTGTCCGGGCTTGGACTGGATTGTCCACTGACAGAACTGAATGCGGCGAGCATACCACTGGGCCCAATCCTCTCTATCCGGGTCCGCCTCAATGCCGATTGTCAAACCAACAGAAAGCGGATTAAGGTCCTCCGGCAGCCAGTTGGGGATGGACTTGAGGGCTTGGGTATCAACGTCCGAGTAAGTGCCTCCTCTCGCCAGCAACACCAGATATCTGAAGAAGTCTGCGCGCAAAATGTTATCCGGCATGAGTTCGTAAGCTTCCACAACTTCGGGGATGTTCATGTACAGGTGGCGGACCAAAGTGTGTGCAGTAGCATCGGAGAGCACCTCGTGAACAAATTCCGAGTTCTTCTCACGCCAAGTCATGACGGAATGCTTTAAATGCGCGTTGAATTTGGGGTCGTCAAAGTCATGTTTCCACGTTTGCCAAATGTAGGCTGGAAACCTTTCGTGCGGGTAGTAAGGAAACTGAAACGCCAGCTGTGTCCTGAGAGACGCACTTTGAGGCAACCGCCTAAGCTGGGCAAGTTGCCGTTCAAAGTAGAGGCGGTCTCTTTCAAGCTCCTCAATTCTCTGCTGCTGCACAACTTGGTTATCAATGGTGGCCTGCCTAAGCTCTCTCAAAGCAGCATCGGTTTGGGCCTTTTCGTTCAATAGACGTTCCTCGAGGTTCTTGTCATGAAGAAGATCTTTGGGGGAGATTTTATTGGAGGGCCCGAAGAACAGGAAGAAGATGGTGAGAACAGTGATTGCTGTTAAGAGGGCTCTCTTGAAGGTAATCATTTTACCCAGCCTAAAAAATTCCGGAAGTATGCAAAACTATGAAAATGACGACTATCTAAGAAAAAGTCAAATACTCAACAATTTATCGAAGTGCCAGTCAGGTCAAGCCATGGATGGGAGCAAGATGGGGAGGGTGTCATTTTTATGCACCAGAATTTATTGGGGAGGGGGGAGTTCGACGCGTCACCCACCGGAGTGCGTCAAATGCAGCAGCAGCGCTAGGTGGCAGCCCCGCTGTGGCTGTTCCCGGAGAAAATGCGCCTGGGAGCGTACCCCTGCATCCCAAAATAGATTGGCAAATTCGATGGGCGGCAGGTTTAAAAAGGATAAATTCAGGGAAACTGATGATATGTACTTGATATTTGCTGATTATGCGAAGAGATCTGTTGATGGTCAACCAGCCTAGTCTTTCCCACTAGTTCGCTCAGTCTATGCAAAGCGCTAATCAAGGGGTTGCAGAACTTCACAGCCCCACCAACAAGGCTATTGTGATCAGATACAGAAAAGTAGATCAGTACATATTTAGAATGAGTAGCTTTCCTCAAAGAAATCCAACCGCCCAGAAGAATCCATAGTATGCCTCATCACCGCCTGTCGAGTCAAATCACTCACTTCATCTGTAGCACAGCTCACTACTGCAACAGATCCCGTAGCCGAGCCAACACATTCTTCCACCAGTGTATAAATGTCGGGGCGACCTGCCTCCTTCTCACCAACCAGCAGCTTGCCATTCTTTTCCTCATCAGAAATGACGCTCTGACCAGATTCTGTCTCGGTTGTGACAAAAATATGAACCTGAACTCCAAGCGTGCGAATTGCGTCTAGCTCCTCGGAAAATGCCTCAACCAGCTGGCTCGAGCGTACAGTCCAAATAAGATGCGATTGTGAACTGCCAGGTGGAGCCTTCAGAGCATATGCGAGAATGCCAGTGATGCCCATTCCTCCCGCCACAAACAGTCGATTGTCATAGAACGACATGTTGATATTCTGACCGCCATACGGACCGTCAATAGATGCTTTAAGGGCACTTCCTGCAACAACGTGGTCCTTCACTGCTTTACCAATACCTCGGTTAGCACGGCATACAATTCGAATGGATCCATCAGGCATTTGATATAAGGAGTAAGGATGTGACTCGTACGACCTCCATCCAACACCAAAGTGGAAAAAGGCATATTCGTTTCCCTTGAGAGTCCATGAGCGGGCCAGCTCAAGCTTC
The DNA here is from genome assembly GCA_030561725.1 of Grinbergsozyma bentonensis. Classification (NCBI taxonomy): domain Eukaryota; kingdom Fungi; phylum Ascomycota; class Dipodascomycetes; order Dipodascales; family Trichomonascaceae; genus Grinbergsozyma; species Grinbergsozyma bentonensis. The sequence continues at coordinate 16,579 of JAKTYB010000043.1, read as the reverse complement.
ATTTTGAGAACCCCAGTCCCGTCCAAATACTCGGCCGAAATCGCCGTATTACGGGTTTTCAGCATGCGCACAGCTCGCACGATTCTGTCCAGACCCCAAATAATAATACCCGTCACCAACCAGTACTTGTAGTTGCCCGGGACTGCGTTCACATGAACAAAAACTGCCGCAAAAATCATGAGGCCCAGGACCAAGTGCCATATCCAAAAGTATTGGTACAGACGGTCGCGGAAGAATCGCATAGCAAAAAATATTTGAATGACAATCACGCAAAACGCCACCTCTCCTCCATTGTACCAATATCCAGACATGTCCTCGTAAAAGGACGAAGTGTCATCAGGAGCTCGGAACGAGAGAGCAGCGTGAACAACTGAAACCAAAAACAGCAGCCTAGCGCACCATTTATGCAAGGAAATGAATCGAGCCTGTGACCAGCCCGTGAGCCAAATGAATGGATTGTTGCGCGCTGCAAACAAGAAAATTAGCGGGAAAAGAGAGACCCCGAATATGCCAGATCTCTGGAGTAGAATTCGATATGTGTTGACCCCATCAGTGCCATAGTATTCTGTGCTCAAGTAACCAATTACAAGTGCCATTGGTCCAGCATAAATGACCATATAAAGTCTCCTAGGCATTGTAAAGGCGAATCCCAGGACCTTGTATGGTTGTGACAAGCGCTCCCCAATCAAAGCCGGAAGGACAATGAAGCGCTTTACGATTCGGTGAAAAAACGTGTCGGAGCTTTTGAAATACCATTTCGAATGGGAACTCAGTAAGTGCGATAAAACCTGGGTGAACAATAAGATGCCGATGATTGCGAGCATTCCACCTGCTCCACCATTGGAGTACTTCAGGTTTTGGTAGTATGTATTGAGCCAGAATGCGGCATCGAACTCGGAGTCGCCATCACCCCCCATCGAGTCACCTCCACTGTGATCACCATGCCTTTTGACCAAGGCTCTAACAAAATTCATTCTTGCCTACATTTCACTAATGGTATATGATTTTTCTTTTAAATTGCCAGTGAGCAAATATCTTCTCTGCCAATATGCTCATCGGTATTACCTACTTCGTAAGCAGCCTAGAAGAAACGAGCAATTTTACCAGGGCGGATGGAGAACAGTAAAACAACCTGGGCCACAGCATGAGTGATATCAAAGTCTGTGTAAGTCACAATCAGATAAAACTACAAGCAGAATGCCTTAGAATGTGTGTAGCTGTTTCACCTTGTCGCCAGTCGGCTGTCAATTTATCTCAGCTTCCTCGGCACCGATCCGCGATGCTTGAGCACTTAACGGTTACTACTGCCAAAATAGGCAATTCTCTCGCGACGTGCCTCTCAGGCCTGGCACAGAGGCAAGCAAGATCGGCGGCGGTGCGAAGCTCGGGAGCAGGCTGTCGAATGCGCACCTAGTCTTCGATTAGCGACTCTCTTTTGTGACCTTGGTGGCTCTTATCGCAAGGTAATCAGCCACCGTTTCGCAGCGTTCCTGGCCAGAGGAGAATATACAATACAGGGATTAGCTCGTCTAGCCCGTTAAATGCAAAACGTTAAAAACAAAAGAACTGCTCGATGATCCGAGTATATGGTTCTTTGTGCGTAATTTTCAATCAAGAACGCTAAGGATATTGAGCTTCCATCTCTTGTTCAAAAGAGCAATGAACAAGCTTCAGTCGTAAAGTAAAATCAAAATAATAGTTTACTAGTTTGCACGTTAGTATCCAATCCTTTCTCTATTGCTTCATAAAAAGTCGCAGTGAACTGTATTATCGCTGTCCTCCAACACAAAATGTTTTCATCTTTCAAGACGAAGACATCACCCCCTGAGGATTGTGGGAATCCAAGGTACTGAGACCAAAGAGGAGATAGCAAAACAAAGACTGATTATGGTTTTCTTCCAACACAAACGAGATGTAATAGTTCAAAAGATGTTTGGCCAGTGTCTTGTTTGAGATCTCTAGATCTCTAGAATATGAGGATCATCACTGTATAAATGTGTCTGAAATTCACGCGGCGAGCCTTCTCCTGCTGCAAACCACATCTTATAGACATGTAAGGGATTTTTATCATGCTGAACTGCCTTTGAAGCAAGGTGGTACGAGGTGCATTTCGCTCAGGCATCTCCAATCTAAATGTCTCTCTGTGCTTTGGTAGAGGAATAGACAGAGATGGGATAGGACACGTGCATTCCATTATTGAACTCTGATGTGGGCTTTTTGAACACTGATTTCAACCCTTCCAACTAATCCAGATTAGAAGCAATGCTGTTTGCATACTGCTGAGCCTCGCTTTCTCCATGAACAAGCAACAACGGCATATGATAAAACTGACCAGCATCGACCATCTTCGAAGGATAATTCAGAATAATGTTTTTGTAAAGCACTGGACCTATTAGAAATAAGGCCCTCCATGCTTCTTGAAGCCCGCTCACCTTATACCGTCCTATCATTGCTTCCATCCCTGAGTTCAAAGCCTCTGAAGAAAGATGGCGTAGGTATTGTAGACTATGGCAGGTGGTGGCCAATAAAAGATTTTCATAAATGTCCTGCTGATTCTTCTCATCTTCTAGCGGTTTCCACAGTGCAGATTCACTAATACGGCCTTAAACAGAACAAGTTTTAATTGGCCACTTCATTTCAATAGATGGTACGTCACGTCAGCGCCTGCACTTCCAGATCCCACAAATGTCACCTGATTTTTTTCCACTCCGAAATCAACTATGATGTCCTTGGCCCTGTTCAAGGCTGCTAGCTGATCGTAAAGATCACCATTTATTGTTCCATTTTGTGCAATTTCCTCTCCGGCCAAGAACCTGTGAATTCCGGAGCGGTACTGAACGAAACATATATGAGAGTTCCTTTTGAATGTGCCACAGGCGTATTTCCAGATAACCCTCCTTCCCCAGTGGCAGAGTGGCTCTCATCATGAAAATGCACTAGCACAGGTAATCTTGGTAATTCTAGTATTTGCAGGCGAACGATATTCAGAGGAAGGCAGTCCTCTGATTCTACACGGCAATTCTTGAGAATCATCTTTTAGCGTGATTCAGGTTCTAGCCCGAGACAAGCAGCTCCATATTCAGTCGCGTCAATATGGTCTTTTCTTGTACGGAAGACAAATCTTCCGGTACGCGCAATGGCTAGACCTTTTGTATTTTTCATTTTTTTAGGATTTAAGATTTCGAGATTACCTAGTTTTCGACGAAGGTGAGGCGCGCTTCGATGTGTGATAGAATTAAGAAGGGAAAAAGGGACGTATTAAAATTCTCGGAGGGGATTAAGTTTCTGGTCAAGTTTTGGAATCAATCCAACTGTCATAATGCCCCTTCCTCATGTATAGCAGTTGTGCGTCGTTAGGTTGTTGAGATATTTTAGAACCCGTTTGCCAGTAAGACGGTTGGAATGTTCATAAGGGCTGTCAACTGGCGCTTAACAGATACCCCTACTACATGGGCCTTGACAAGATGCAAATCTAGACTGGCGTGTAACCTGGCCCCATTTTCGTCAGATGCAAGGGCTTCAATCGAAACTGGATGTCTCCATCTCATCTCTCCTATTGGTGCATGAGCATATCTAATTCCTCTGAAATGCTCAAGGCCTAGATCTGTGTCTGAAAAGCCAACAATGGTTGCGTAGTTAAGTTCCACCACAGGCGTACATGTAGCCAGCGTTGTTATGAGAGTGAAAATCAACATCATCGGTGTTTAAAGTGATAGTAACTCTTGATTCACAAATAGCCATCAAAATGAGGTCAAGAATTTGAACTTGGCTACAAACTATTTCTAAGCTTAAAAAACCCCATAAATTGGATTGATCAATATCCGCGGAACTGCCCTTGGTAGTCCATTCTGTTTTTGACTCTAGCCTCGTTCAGCTGGATCTCATCTAATTTCGTTTGAAGAACAGATGAGCTCTCATCAATCCATTGCAGAGATGATAAGTGGCTATTGAGAATTTTGATGATGGCAGTAAGTGGGTCGTCGTCCTTCGCATGAACAAGGTCTTTGGATACCTTGTTGATTTCATCCACAACAGAGAGGAGTGAGCTATTCATATTGTCGATTTTCTCACTCAAGTCCTCCGCCAGCTTATACGTTTTCTGACGCTCCTGGTCAACAGGCTGAAGACCGTCTGGTCCGGACAAATCAAACAGAGACTCATCAGCTTGCTTCTCATACATGGTTACCAGTTGTTCCAGGTCTTGCTGTTGTCTTCCAATATATGAGAGCAGCTGGTCGATTCTTGTCTGATCCTGCTCGGCCTTAACTAATTGGGTAAAGATTCCAGAAATCTTCTCTCCATTTTCAACAAGAATTTTGTCCCACTTTTCAATATCCTCTGCCTGAGTTTTGAATTCTCTTGACTTGACATTGAGAGTCGAGGTCCATTTAGTTATGATATCATCGAAAGATTTGTTTTTCAAGTAGACAGACTCATGGACGTTCTGGTTAGCAACCTCAGGATTGGAAAGGTCCACCCTCTTGGGTTCTGCCTTTGATGTTGCGGAAGTGAGGGCGGGTGCTTTGGCTTCGCCAACATTGGCCTTGGCCTCGCTCGTGACAGGCTTGGCCCCGAATAGGTCTCCCTTAGTTTCGGCAGTCGAGGGATTTTTGGACAGCTCAGTAGCTGGTGCTCCAAGAGTGAAGCCACCACTAGGTTTGCTGTCCTTATTTTCGGTAGTAGCAGCAGCACCAAATGTGGATGTAGTGGAAGGCTTGCCGAAGGAAAAACCACCGGTGGAAGACTTATCATCGGTCTTTGCCGGGGCGCCAAGTGAGAAGCCCGAGGAAGGCTTATCTTCCGTTTTCGCGGAAGTTGATCCGAAAGAAAAGCCATTAGAGGCAGACTTTTCCTCTGTCTTAGCTGTACCGAAGGAGAAAGCACCAGAGACAGGTTTTTCGTCAGATTTAGGGGCACCAAATGAGAATGCACTGCCAGTGGAGGGTTTTTCAGCGGTAGAAACTGCGGTCTTGGCACCGAAAAGGCCGCCAGCAGCCGGTTTCTCTGCTTCACCAGAAGGCTGTGTTTTGAACAGAGCCCCAGAAGCTGGCCCCTTGGCAGCATCACTCGAATCCTTGACTCCAAAAAGGCCGCCAGTGGAAGCTTTTGATGCATCTGATGTAGCTCCAAAACTAGGTACAGAAGAGGTTTGTTTTTGCTCATTTGGCTTTGCACCAAAAAAGCCTCCAGAATTAGCGGGCTTGTCAGCAGCGGGTTTAGCACCAAAAAGACCAGATGAACCAGATGAACCAGCAGAACCTCCAAACATGCTTCCAGCTGTGGTTGGAGTCGTTGTTCCGGTAACAGGGGCACTGGCTGACTTTGAATTGCCAAAAAGTCCTGCGCCAGAAGTAGCTGCTGCCGGAGCAGCAGCTCCAAAAGCTGGTTTCGTAGGTTCTGTAGTCTTTGCAGCAGTATTTCCAAATAAACCTGACGGTTGGTTGTTTGAGGCAGCGCCAAACAAAGAAGGGGCTGATGGCTGAGAGCCGCCTGACGTCATGGGCTTCTTGGCCGGCGATTCCTGGTCAAAAAGAGATGGTTTTGAATCTGCAGGCTTCGAGGACTTAGCTCCAAACATAGACTGGCCAGAAGAGGGCTGTCCAAAAGCTGGGGGGGCAGAGTTTGCCTGAAGTGAGAAAGCCGGGCCTGAAGACGGATTCGTAGAGGAAGAGCCGAATGCGGGAGTTTTCCCGCTGGTGCCCGCAGTTCCAAATGAAAAAGCTCCTCCTCCACCTCCTCCGGCACTAGACCCAAAAGAAAAGGTCTGTTGTTTTGGCGGTTCAGACATTGTAAAGCGCGTGGGGCAAGGGCTAAGATGTCAGAACTGAGGGTTTGTTGTGATAAATTATTGAGATCACAGCCGTACTGGCGGTGCGGGATGTTTTAGTCTAACGACGAGATCTGACCACTAAAAGTAGTGGCAATAAAAGGAACACATCAGTCTATTTGAATTCACCATCCTTGTTGAAGTTGTTCTCTGACTATTATCTTTCTCCTTTCTCATTGTTGACTCTTCTATTGACCTTTCGTCCTCTCTTGACAGCTACCCTTATCACCCCACTACTGTATCTCTGCCCCTCACGCGCCAACGATTCACTCTCGCCGTTGAAATGATATTCACCCTGATTCTCACTCTCCTGGCCATCTCACTAACTGTTGTTTTTTCTTTCGGGTTTCTCCCCTTTCCCCAGAATGGCAGCCTCATGGTTCTCCTCGGCTCTGGTGGACACACCGGCGAGATGATGGCAATTCTCGAAAAACTCAACTTCTCCAAAGTTTCTCGAATTACTTTTGTCCATACGCAGGGAGACTCCTTATCTAAGAAACGCGTATTGAGGGCGTTTTCTGACCGAGGTGTCACCTCAGCCCAATTTGTTGAGATACCCCGTGCTAGAAGAGTCGGGGAAGGCTGGCTCTCGACTGTCATATCTTCTCTCAAAACAATCATGGGTTGCCTGTATTTGGTTTTTTTCAACCCTCCGATGGTGTTTGTCACGAATGGCCCGGGCTCGTGTGTTATAATTGCTTATCTCTTTTTCTGCCTTAACCTGGTTCGCTCGCATAAAACCACACTTATCTATGTGGAGTCGCTTGCTCGTGTCAGCTCTCTTTCCCTGTCTGGAAAACTCATGTTGCCAATTAGTGGCAGATTTATTGTCCAGTGGAAGGCACTGGCGATCAAACACAAAAAAGCAGAGTATTTTGGCATTCTTGTTTGATTTACATGCATCGAATGTTCTTGTTAAATTGACCAATATGTCAACTTTTCTGATTAAATTTTTGCCTTCAGCTTCTTATACAAAGCGGCTTCTTTCTTCTTGGCCTTCTGGTATGTCGGTCTGGCTGCCATGTCCTTGATATACTTATCGATCAGAGGAAAGTTTTCAGCAGAGTATCCAGGCAAGACTCTAACAGCTGCTTTGAGCGAAAATTCCATCATGGTGTCTGCTCCAGTAAGATGGTCGGAAACAAGAAATCCAGTGCCATTTTCAGCAAGCTGCTTCTCAACAAACTCAAGGCACTTGCGGAGTGTCGGCACGGCATAGACATTGTCCATGGCGTCACTGATCTGCTTGGTGCTTTTGTCCTTCTTAAAACTCATTTTGGAGATGACAAGCTGAACAGCGCTGGTCATTATTGGTGTTTCAGCAAAATTGGCAAAGTAATCCACCAGGATCTGCTCGGCTTCGGTCTTGACTTGCAGGGAAGTACCAAGCTTGTCCACCAAGTACTTGGTGATAAGCAAGCTCTCGGCAATGACCTGGTCGTCAACCTCTATGACAGGAACACGGCCCATGCCGTGCACTTTCTTGAAGCCTTCGGGAGCAACAAACATGCGGGGATCCTGTGGAAGAAGTCCCTCGACGGAGTAGGAAACGTTCATCTCTTCCAGAAGCCACAAGATTCGAAAAGCTCTGCTGCCGTACATCCTAGAGTTAGTTCCGGTATGAAGTATCAGTCAAAATTGAACTGCGCTATAATTGCTGCAAATTGCATTTCTAGTTTATCAACTGGACTTTTTACTGGTCCTCAGCTTCGCCAGTAGCTTTGAAATTTCCACATCGTGAGATAGATAGCGAGACCCGCCAGGGTAACGCGCTCGTATATGAGCTAGTCCGAGCTTTGCGCTCTAGACCAGGCTAGGATACGGCCATCCCCTACTTACCAATACAGTTTTATTTCTGGCATCCTTGAACCTTTCTCTTTGTTAAGCTTCTTGTTCCTCCCTCTCTTTTTATATCCTTGCAGCGCCGAGGTTGTCCGAGTCCGGGCCGGAGTGGGGAACGCAATGATCCCAACCGTGCAGCTCAAGGGACGCCTGGTAGATGAGCTTAGCAGGGGATACAGTGTGTCAATCCACAATCAGTCTTATCAAGCCATAGCTGGCTTGGTCGCTCAATGAACACTTGAAATAAATATACTCAAAATAAATACAGTCTAGCTTCGCAAAGCTACTTTATATGTACAAACAGGGTGGAGAAGATGTACTCCTCTCCCTGCAAATCGTGCAGCTGCACGTGACGGTAGCCCTTTTTAAGCTGGCACAGGCGAACGGTATAAATGGCAAAGATAGAATCCCCGGAGCCCACGGAGAATCTGATAAAAGTAAAGGGATAATCTTCACCCTTTATGGACTTTTTCCATTCACAATTCCATATGGGGTTGAAGCCGTTGTCTCGAACAACCGGCGTCTTCCATAACGTGACAAGATCTGGCCGCTGTTCACCAAAAATCTCAACCGCCACATAGGGGTCAAGACGGGAATCTTTTAGCTCCTTCGGACGAGGAAGCTGCTGCGCAGAGATAATGCGGATGCTTACTTCTCGCGATGCTGTAGCAGCGCCAAATTCAATGTCGGGCTTCAACACATACCCAGACTTAGTCGCAGATGAGGTGACGAACATGGAGTAGTTGATCTGGCTGTAAACATCTTGTGTCTGCCAATTGAGAGCAGCCATTTGCACTCCTAGTTTCCAGGTTTGTATAGGATCGAAATTTGAAGAATTGACGCGGTACTGTGCTGGATAGACGCGCATCATGAATCGCGAATTATGTTTGATTATGGCAGCTCTTTGGTCGCGATCATTGGCCATGCTGTTGAATCGGCGCTCGGCAAAAGAAAAAATGTGATTTCGGGCTTTGGATTGCGGCAATGAAAAGTTGCGAAACTTGACACCAGAGAAATAGACGCCCAGTGCGGACAGACTCTCAATAACCGGTGACTGTTTTTTGCTCTTGGATCCACTACGAGACAGAAAGCGTTTGCGAATCTTCGTCGTGGTGCTAGAAAAGGACTCAGTGAGGGCTCCACCAACAGGGTCCTCATCATCAGGGCCGGAAAATTCGCTCATAGTCGAAGAAGAGAGTGATGAGGAAGTTGAGGTCCCAGCTGACCAATTGCTCCCGATACTTGGGCTGGGGGGTTCTAGTGCAATCTGACCCTTAACTTTGACAAGTATTCTATGCTTGAGATCGTTAGGTGACGGGAGAGAGAGGAACCCTGGAATGAGGGGCCGCGTAACAAGCTGCTCGCCAAGCTCATTGACAAGAATTTCAACCATGGTGCGTTGGTTGTCATCATTGCAATGAATTTCCAGTGACAATATTAGAGGATATGGGGTTGCAATAAAAGCATACTTTTTGATGGTGGTGATGACGTCTTTGAAGGATACTGCCGAAGTGAAGGTTCGACCATGCGACACAATGGGACCATCATCACCATCCCAACAATCGATTTCGACCGAGCGGCATCCGTTCTGCAAAACGCGTACGTAAGATTCCGTCGATGACTCACCAGCTACTTGCCGACCTACCAGATATGTGTTGTGAGAGGATGAAATGAGATACTGTGTCAGTGGCTGGCTCATATCCTCCGGTTGGGTACTGCAGAGATGAAAGTAAGAGGAGGCAAGAACATCGGTAAAGGCCTCAAGGTTGAGTACATCATGCGAAGCAAATTTCGAGAAGACTTTTCTGCAAAACTCGTCATCCCAGTCTTCTTGTTGTGTTTCACGAACGAAAAGAACAAAGTTGTCGTAGGTGAGATCGTTACCATCGTTGATCGCGGAAAAAATACGCTTAACTTCTTTGCGAACTTTGAGAAGAGATACAAAGACTTTAAATTCCTGGAAATCAAGCAAGCCCGAGTTGTCAACGTCTGCTTCGTTGAAAACCATTCTCAAGTAATCCTGAGAGCAATTAATATGAAGTCTGCGAGAGAGCTTCTCAACAATTTCAAAGGAGAGGCGGCGGTCATCATCCGAGACAGTAGGAGACATAGGAGAGAGAGGCGTCACTGGCATGAGGGCTGGAGTTCCCAGAAGAGTGGAGGCTGGTGTTGTGGGCAGTAGCGTAGCGTACTTATCCCAGTGCACACTGACAAACGTTTCACCTGGAACGGCAAGACCGCGCATCACTTCCTGGCGATAACGTGTGAGTTTTTGAAGAACCGTGATGAAGGAGTCAAATTCCTTTTGAGTAGCCGCCACAATGTGTAATGCCTTAACTTTGTTCGCCTTGTCTTTTGAGTAAAGGATAGTTGCCCAACGGGATTCGTGCTCGGCACTAACTTTGAGCTCTTCTCGGTAGTTTTTGGCGTCCACGGCGATGCGAATGTCAAAGATAGAGTCGACGCAGAACTGGGCGGATGACTTCGACTTATCCCAGGAAACAATTCCCGAGGACGGGTTGAGTGAGAATGTTTTTTGGACCTTTTTTTTGTGCGTGATGCGAAGGAGAGAGACTCCACGTCGGAGAGAGGACGGAACGTAAACGTCAGAAAGAGTTTCAGGCGGTTCGGGTATGGTGTAGTCGGACTCTGGCGGAAGAAGTGGGGATGACAAGGGTCCTCCAGTTGCGGAACCGGCCAAAGCGACAGCTGAGCCTGCCGAAGAGAGGTCCTGACGGAATGCGCTGCCAAAAACAGCGTCTGTCTCTTGCGACTGCGCCTGCTCAACTGAGGTTGTCGAGGACACTGAAGAATGACGACTAAAAACGTCGTTGCCTCTACGAGTAACAGGACCAACGTCGTCATCAGACTGGTGTATTGTACGGTGTAGAGAACCTGACGAGAGCTTTCTTAGACGTGATGCCGCACTAACGGCAGCTGCCGACGAAGACGACCTAGCTCTGCTCCTACTTTTAGCGGGGGATGCTTGAACTGAGGGAGCTATACCATCGTCAAGGGACAGCGACGAAGGAGTCGACGAAGTTGAGTGCAAAGTCGATGGCGGGGCCGACTGCGGAACTAAAGGAAATTCTGCAGTGGCTTGTGATGAGAGTTGTGCCGACGCTGTTACAGACAGGTCGGTTTGCGACAGGGACGCGGAGCGAACGCGAGTGACGAGGGAATCTAGTTTTCTGCGGAAAACTCCGGCCCCCGAGGCCGTTTCTGAGTCTGAAAATACTCCCTCGGGAGCCGATGCGATGGGACTCAAGGTGGAGCCCCAAATGTCCTCGTCCAAATGCTTGAGAGACGGGGAGCTTGAGTAGACCACTGGCGATGGTGCGAGCGTCTGCAGTAGCGGGGGAGGGCCTGGAAGGGCAGCGTCAGGCGAAGACGCCAGCGTCTCGTCTGTCGAGGACATTTTGCAGGACAGGCCGGCGAGATGAGTCGCGGCCACCGATGGGGATGGATGAGAATGCACCGATGCAAAAAGTGGAATGTAAGAAGGAGAGAGACCAATTTGTCGAGGGTTTGTTAACATGGGGAAACGCCGCAGGGCTGGGGCAGGGCACCACTAGTAGCCATGCACGGTGACGTTATTTTCCAGGGCGGACTGAGGGCTTGAAAGCGTTGGGAGAGCCACAGGAGTTCCAGGAGGGTTGTATTGAATAAAATGATGTGGGTCTGGGAGGTGAGAGAGAGGGGCGGGTGAAGTAGAAAGCGGCCGATGGGTAAAGGTGGAGAAATTTGAGAGGTGCTCTTCACAGACCAGAGTAGAGCCTTAAAAGCCAGGGGATGTCAACTGATTTTGATGAGCCGCGCGCCAGCTGTGGCGTCTGGTGCGCGAGCCTGCTGCCATCCTGCCGCTATAGAGCACGACGCCACGGGGAAAACATGACCCCTGCCTGCCCATGCGGCATGTCCCGCAGTTGCCAAAGCCGATGTCAGACAGCAGGTTTGAGACTGAGCGATAAGACACAGCTGGGGCGGCGCCGTGCATTCCTGTGGCTCCACAGGAAAGCAGTAGCGTAAGGTAATGGAGGGTCTTTACACAGTGATAGAGAAAAATCTACAGCCGACAGTAGCCAATTGATATCCGCTATAAACCGCCATTGTGCTATATAATTGCCTATTTCTTTGAATAGTTCTTTCCTTGCAGCCCAATGCTGCAACTACTCTCCTGGCCGCGCGGGGCAAGTAGAAATCATTAGCGTAGCGGCGTAACTACAAAAGGCACAAACAGCGGGGAGCTGGCGAGACAGCACTGATAGAATATACGGGCCAGGAAGCTCAAATTCAGCTATCCCGTAGCTTTTTTTTTTTTACATATCTACAACAACCGGCCAGTCAACTTTCCATTTCTCGCTATCGCCCATCCTTAGGGGCTTGGCAAGTAGTGTTGCGACAGCATTGCAGAACAGTACACTCCCAGCGCCACTGCGGATGTGTGTGGAGGGGGGAGTTGGCAGTGGCCTCCGGCCAGACAGGCCCAGCTGCGTATCCGCAGGGATGCCAAGGGGTACAACTAGCACTGACGAGTGGCAAAAGCTATGCAGCAGGGCCACATAATCTTCCTGGTCAGGTAATCGGCACATTCAATAACCCAAAATAATCAAATTACTACACTGATTCGCAGACCAGATCAAAAATACTATAAACTATATTGTACACTCTGCGGCGCACGTCCTGGTCTGCTGCAATACCGCCAAGATACTCCACGCCGTCCTCGCGCTGCACAGAGACGCTAATCCACGTCTTGAGAGGCTCGAGATAGGCGACTAGGTTGTAGTATCTAGACATGGCGGTAGGAAGGTTAAATTTTTAGAGTGGGGTTTTTTTATGCCATGCTGGCGAGGCGTTGCCCTTGCGCCACAATTTTATTTTCCTGGGTTGGGCGATGCGATCGGTGGCGATAAGGACCTGCCTCAGGCAGAGAAACTATGGGGTCATGTGGGCAAAAATCTGAAAAGCAAGAGAGGAGAAACAGCTGGTGGCCAGCCTGAAATTTGAAAAAAATTGTAAGGGGCCAGTCCTGGGGAAGGGCAGTGCGAACCAACTCCAAGCGTCGGGCGCCAGGAACCGACTCTGCAGGAAAGAGTAAGCGCCCGGCGACCTTCGCTGAGCAGTCACGAGGCTGGCGGCCAGATCTGTGTGGGTCTGTCACATTTGACTGCACCCGCTCAGTATTCCTATTACCTCTGCCTCTTCTCCCCTGTTTTTCTTTTTTTCGTGTCCTGTCTCTTCCTTCCGGTCTCCTTCTCCAGCTTTGCTTATCTCATCTCTCTCCTTCGGTCCACCTCCGGCCCTTCCACCTACCAACCTGCATCCACTCTAATGAGGGGTGACCACGTGACCAGCCCCCTCCCTTTCCTCATGATCTAATCACAGGGCCCTCCAGCATCAACCCACCCACTCCCTGCGGACGCAGGTTTCTTTTCCTGCCGCTCCCGACCCTCCCTCTCCCTCCTCGCTCATCTTCTCTTGGTCACATGTCACGTGTGCAAGGCGTGGCTCTTTGCCTGCTCTTCGCGGTGGCCCTCACAACGCTCTGGTCTTCTCTCCAATCGGCTGCCGGGAATACAACCTTGGGCGGCCAAATGTCTCTCTTCACGCCGGACGTGGCTCTGGTGACTGTTCCGGGCTCTAATGAATCGTTTGAGGCGCGGCCCGCGGCATTTGGGCCCTCGGCTAACGCTTCCGGTCGACTTTGCGTTGTAAATTCGCTGGCCTGCGGCGCAGAATCCCACGCCACTATTCCGGCCAACCAGGTGCCCCCACTCGATGTTTCTCTCGATCTCCTCAACAGCGCCTCTTTGGAAGGCTGCATCGCTCTGGTTCTTCGCGGAGGCTGTGGATTCTACGACAAGGTTGTCAATCTCCAACATCGGGGTGCCCACGCTGTCCTGGTTGGTGACAATGTGCCTCATAAGGGACTTGTCACCATGTACAACGGTGATGTCATTGACAATGCCGAAATCCCTGCGTTTTTTGTTTCGTATTCTTCATACCAGGCGCTTCTCCAGGCCCCAGAGGTCAACATTGCCCTGCTGGCTTCCCGTTCCTATGTCATGGACACGCTTCTCTTCTTTCTCGTATCACCCCTCTGCTCCCTCGCCATCATCTACGGTGTCCTCATCTTTCACCGTAAGTATAGACTCATGAAGGAACGTGCACCCAAGGCGTATGTGCAGCAGCTACCCACTCGAACTTGGCGAAAACCGCGAAGCTTGGGCACCTCTTACGGAGCCACAGCTGATGAGTCTCCATCGGCACCCTCTTCTCCTCCTCCGCTTCCTCCAAATGAGGCCCCGGCCCCGGAGAAGCGCTGGGTCTCGGCTGACGAGTGCGCCATCTGTCTTGAGGATTATGAAGATGGCGAGTCGCTTATCATGAAGCTTCCGTGCCAGCACGAGTTTCACATTGAATGCATCACGCGTTGGCTCGTCCAGCGTCGCAAAACATGTCCGATTTGCAAGCACGACGCGACTCAGCCCATGGAGGACACGGCCCCTCTCCTTGTTCCGCTGCCCTCAGGCGACCAGGCGAGCCCGGCCGCCCACTAATTTATTGATTCACGACTTTGTATGATTTAGGTAATTGTTCGCGCCAAACAGTTCTTGTTATTTAGCCTATGGCTGCCATCAGCCAGCGACAGTCTGGCCTTACGGCCGGCCGCCTAACTGGATCAGGTGCTAGCAGTCCAAGCTGCAGCGTTCAGATAAACTGTGAGCGGCTAGGCGATCAGGCAGTGCATGCGGGCCGGCGCAGTTCACATGTGCCTGCTTCTCCGGCGCCGCCGGTGTCCCCCGGTGGTTGCCGCTATTCTAGGCTACGCCCCTGATCCCCTGCCGCTAGCGGAGTCCACGGCTTTTGCCTAATGACTGAGACATTTGGGAACACGATCAATTGCGGACCGAGGCGGGGCACTGGATACAATAATCCACTGCCGATTATAGGAGTAGACAGTCTTACTGTCTCTCAAATGCTAACTAGACTGTGAACAATGGCTTTCAACTTCACTTTCTGTGCGCCGCGCCAAGCCTTGGCCTGTCACCAATACGTGCCATGTTACCAGCCGTAAAGGCGTATAGCCGTAGCATCCGCACTCTGTCAGTCTTTGTTGAAAGGCGGTCGGGACCCAAGTGCTTTCAGCCCCGCTCCTTGGTTAGCTAGCGAGGGAAAACGGAGGTCATCGAAAACTGATTGCATCGATTCAGAAGGGCTGATAACACCATCTTTTATCGATAAGATAATATTGGCTTTTCTTCCAACGCTTCTTCCCCTCTTTCTCCCCACCCCTGACATCCTGGGTCCCTGCCACTACACAACGCTCTATAAAACCCGCAGCCCTGACATGCCCCGATCTGGTCCCCACCTAGACCTCTTAATAAGCAGCCACCGCTCAAACCTGAAATCTACCTTTCTTGTCAGCACACTAATTCCGAGAGAATTTTAGGCCGTTTTCAAGCCCCACATAGCAGCTCAAACACAGAATAATGGACTATTATAACCAGGGGTACATACCCAATGACGGGCCGGTGGCCCAGTTTGCCTCACCGAACACTGTTGACAACCAGTGGAAGTTTGACAACGGAAAGGACGAAATCTACCAGCGCTTGAGAGAACACCAGGAACTGGTGCGTGCTCAGCAGGCCATGCAGCAGCAACAACAGCAACAAACGCAGCAACAGCAGCCACCGCACGAACAGTACCTCGCTGGTCCCGGCTCCGCTGACTCGCCTCTGTCCTCTTCTTCGGGCAATGGTGGCTACCAGATGCCAGTTGGAGGCATTACAGACGCTTCCAACTATGCCCTAGACATGTCGGGTCCCGGAGATGTTGCCATGGGCAGTGGTGACGTTGCCATGGGCGGAGATGGTGCGGGTGACGCCGAGGAAATGACAGTCAAGCGCAAGGCGCAGAACCGGGCTGCTCAAAAGGCGTTTCGTGAACGTCGCGAGCTTCGCATCAAGTCGCTTGAAGAGCGCTCAGTGCAGCTGGAAGAGGAACGCAACCAACTTATGAACCAAATCCACGAGCTACAAAAGGAGAACATTGCGCTCAAGAGCGAGAATGAGCTTCTAAAGGTGCTCGCAAAACAGGCTGAGGGCTCTTCTCCACCTCCAGGTGCCAACAACCAAGTGGCTGTGAAGCTCCCAGATAATGCTCCCGCCAAAGTCTCATTCCCGTCCTCGGAGTTCTTTTCCACCCTGACTGGTGGACACGAAGTTAAAAATAAGTTCACAAACTTGCAGTACCAAAAGGAAGCGGACGTGATGATGGGCGTGGGTGCAGTTTGGGAGAAACTGCTAGCAGATCCGACAGTGAATGATGGAGATATTCAGTTTGTCCTTGATTATCTGCGTGGACGTGCCGTTTGCGACGGCTTTGGCCCGGTATATCCATTGTCAGAGGTCAACAGGGCAATAGATGCCGCACGTTCCAATCATTAGGATTAGGCGACAAGTTATTTATTGAGCCTTGCTGGTAGTTTGGGTGATGAATCTGTAAAGTCAAACCTTCCGGATCAGGGTATATCTTCTTTCGGGTCGATTGCAAATCAGCGAGTGCGGTAGATGGTTCCGACGCTTGGTCTTTTGCCCAAACGTATATCTTCTTTCGCCTACCTCAAGTGAATCCGATGCTTCACGGGATTTAGGTGGAATTAATTATAGGAATAAATAGGGGATTTAGGGGTTAGAAGAATAATTTGTTGATCATTGCAGAAATCTATTACAGATCCAGGCTCGTGAGGCGGCTCCTCGCATAGAGCTTATGATGTTGGGCCCTAACATCACAAGACTGTGCGCAGGAGCAATCGCGCGAACATGGGCTGTCTGATATCTGCAACGATGCATGTTGCTTTAGAAAAGGAACAGGAAGGAATGGGAACCAGAGGCTCTCTGTCCTCTG